>CM051693.1:29564986-29572021 GCA_028022725.1 Lycodopsis pacificus
GAGGACGCGGCGCAGAATCAGTCAGGTGACGAAGAAGAACGGCTTCACGCACAAGTGACATCACAAGCGCTCCAGATTAAATCCATGCACAGACACGAGGGCATGAATAAAACAAGTATATGCGCACTTTTATATTTGGTGCTTTTGAGGATTCACGAGCCTTCCAGAGCGACTGCGGCTGAGAGCGTTGATGTTTTATTGATCTCATGCAAATGAATCATGAAGGGAGGTGAGGAGGCCAACGCTGAAGATACCGCAGGAAGGAGAGAATAACACCGTCCTACCGTCCAGATGTGTGTGTGTGTGTGTGTGTGTGTGTGTGTGTGTGTGTGTGTGTGTGTGTGTGTGTGTGTGTGTGTGTGTGTGTGTGTGTGTGTGTGTGTGTGCTGCTCACCCCTCTGGTAGCAGCCGGGTCGGCTGATGTGAAAGCAAACTGGAGTAAACTAGACTGAGAACAAAGCTGCAGCATGTAAAGGAACATAAACAGTCTCCGGTTAAACTCTGACCCACTTCAGCTCAGTGTGCTGCTGCCTGTTGTCTCCGTGACGGAAAAATGAATGTGGACGTGATTTATTTAAAAATGACTCCACTTTAACGGGTTCCACTGTGAATTAAAGGAGATGTGGACCAACATTTCACTTCATTTCTTTTCCTCCAAAAACGACATTTGATGAGGAAAACAAAGAGAAGAACAGCTGGACGAACAGATGTGCCTGCATCCAGTCTGAACATCACAACATCACAACAGTGCTGGCAACGCCTCCTGTTGTTCTCCCACTGAAAACAAGCAGCTTGTCCTCTGAGGAGTCAATGCAGCAGAAAGTCCTCGTAACAAGAGTCACTTGTCTTCCTCTGCTCCTCCTCGACCCTCCACGTCAGAACCTCCTCGACCCTCCACGTCGGAACCTCCTCGACCCTCCACGTCAGAACCTCCTCCTCGACCCTCCACGTCAGAACCTCCTCCTCGACCCTCCACGCCGGAACCCTCCTCGACCCTCCACGTCAGAACCTCCTCCTCGACCCTCCACGCCGGAACCTCCTCGACCCTCCACGTCAGAACCTCCTCGACCCTCCACGTCGGAACCTCCTCGACCCTCCACGTCGGAACCTCCTCCTCGACCCTCCACGCCGGAACCTCCTTGACCCTCCACGTCGGAACCTCCTCGACCCTCCACGTCGGAACCTCCTCCTCGACCCTCCACGCCGGAACCTCCTCGATCCTCCACGTCGGAACCTCCTCCTCGACCCTCCACGTCGGAACCTCCTCGACCCTCCACGTCGGTACCTCCTCCTCGACCCTCCACGTCGGAACCTCCTCGACCCTCCACGTCGGTACCTCCTCGACCCTCCACGTCAGAACCTCCTCCTCGACCCTCCACGTCGGTACCTCCTCCTCGACCCTCCACGTCAGAACCTCCTCGACCCTCCACGTCGGAACCTCCTCGACCCTCCACGTCAGAACCTCCTCCTCGACCCTCCACGTCAGAACCTCCTCCTCGACCCTCCACGCCGGAACCTCCTCGACCCTCCACGTCAGAACCTCCTCCTCGACCCTCCACGCCGGAACCTCCTCGACCCTCCACGTCAGAACCTCCTCGACCCTCCACGTCGGAACCTCCTCGACCCTCCACGTCGGAACCTCCTCCTCGACCCTCCACGCCGGAACCTCCTTGACCCTCCACGTCGGAACCTCCTCGACCCTCCACGTCGGAACCTCCTCCTCGACCCTCCACGCCGGAACCTCCTCGATCCTCCACGTCGGAACCTCCTCCTCGACCCTCCACGTCGGAACCTCCTCGACCCTCCACGTCGGTACCTCCTCCTCGACCCTCCACGTCGGAACCTCCTCGACCCTCCATGTCGGTACCTCCTCGACCCTCCACGTCGGAACCTCCTCCTCGACCCTCCACATCGGTACCTCCTCCTCGACCCTCCACGTCGGAACCTCCTCCTCGACCCTCCACGGCGGAACCTCCTCCTCGACCCTCCACGTCGGAACCTCCTCGACCCTCCACGTCGGTACCTCCTCGACCCACCACGTCGGTACCTCCTCCTCGACCCTCCACGTCGGAACCTCCTCCTCGACCCTCCACGTCGGAACCTCCTCGACCCTCCACGTCGGAACCTCCTCGACCCTCCACCTCCTCCTGCCAGGCCGTGACTTTGCTGGTGGCCCGGAGCAGAGCAGGGGAGGAACTCTTTCGAAGTAGGCCAGGTTGCAGCAGGTAACGCAGAGTCGCTCATGCAGACTGAAGCTCGCGATGAGAGCGAGAGGAACAGGACACCCTGGTTCGCCCCCAGGCAACGAGGGGGGAGGGGGAGAGGGAGGAAGAGGGGGGAGAGGGAGGGAGAGGGAGGAAGAGGGGGGAGAGGAGGAAGAGGGAGGCAACACGGGGAACTGTTGAGGAGTGTGACAGAGACAGAGAGGTTTGCGAGGTGAAAACAGGAGAAGAAAGCTTACATGACACCTGTTCACAGACACTCTGTATGTCTGTTGGTGTGTTAAAACAATTCTAAAAGTTCTTTAAAGTCAGAGCGCAGTGCACATGCTGGTGCAACCTTCTTCTGCACACCTTGTTTTATTGAACAGAAATGCTGAGACAGCACGCGGAGATGACACTGAAACCGTTCACGTCGGCAGAACTCATCTCAGGTGGGGCTCCTTTCAGCCCTCGTGGCTGTAACCTGTACTCTGGTCGACTGACAGGACTTAGTTCATTGATGGAGCTATCATTGGTTGAAGCTCCACACATCTGCACTCACTACTGAACATCTCCAACAGCAGCAGCAGATTTACGCTGCGGCGGTTCACTGACGTGGTCATTTCAAGATGTCCGCAGCGCCTTCGGCTGCTTCTCGTTCCGGTCTGCTGCTCCGAGCAAGAAGCACAACTCCACATCCTCACCGCTTCAACCTGCTTTATTAAGGTCAATGTACATCTTGGGGGAAAGTTCTGTGTTTGTTTGACCCACACATCCAACCCGACCTCCTTCCTAACCAGGTACTCCCACCATCTCTTATCACAAGTCTCCTCCTGAACATGACTCAGTAGTTCTGTTGCCTGAACTGAGCTTCCTGTGAAGACGGTTTCCTTTTCTATATATTGGCAGAAATGGACACGTGTGGCCAGAATTCGAAAGAAAAAGCACAAAAAATAACGTTTTTTCGTACGATATCATAGGAACTGTTGAGTGAGGATGCGTTCATGGGAAAGGACTCTTTATGAGACCAGGATGAACATTGCTGTTCACATAAGAAAGAATAAAGGACATAAAAGCACAATTTATGAACTTATGGCAAAGTGTTGGCATTCATCAAGAGGTGAAGAACACCAGAGCCACAGACTGCAGGTGTGTCGTCGGCTTAGCTCGTACAGAGAGAGCACATCAGACGCAACGAACACCAGACGCAGCAACGGCGACGTGCTCGTCACGTTTTCGAGGGATTGTCCGTCGTCTCCGGCCATCAGTATCCAGAGAGCAGCGAGGACGCGAGGCTGGATGACAGGAGAGGAGGAGGAGCAGAGCAGAATGTTAAACATGTCCTCTAGACCCCAGAGGAGGAGGAGGAGGAGGAGGAGGAGGAGGAGGAGGCAGGACTGTTCTCTCCATCTTCTTCTCCATGGCTCTGTGTTCTATCCCTCTCCAACCTCTCGTTTTCTTCCTCCCACTCTATCTGCAGCTTCCTCTCTTCTCTGGAGATCTCTTGTGTCGTTTTCATTTGGAATCGCTTCACAGTCGTCATGTGTCTCTATCTCGTCCTCAGATCTAGTTCAGTCCCATGGGATTGTACTTTGCACAGTGGATGTAATGTTGTGAGGTTAAAGCATCACTGGATGAAAGAAGTGAGAGACGTTCAACCTGTTTTTTCACATCTCAAGAGAAGGCCGCACAGAGAAGATAGTCCCACATTAACGTCTGTACAGCCACATGTAACGCACTAACCTGACAAAGCAACTAAATGACACTTCCAACAAGTACAGAAGACACAATGTGTTGAGAAACAGCCTCACTCTGTCAAACAGATAACATTTACCTGGTCCTGAACCAGTCTCAGTGTAGTCCTGATCCTCTATGTGAACAGTCTCAGTGTAGGTCCTGATCCTCTATGTGAACCAGTCTCAGTGTAGTCCTGATCCTCTATGGTGAACCAGTCTCAGTGTAGTCCTGATCCTCGACATGACCTCCATCAGTAAACGTGGACAGACCCGGATCCTCCAGCAGAGACCGGTCCACCGTGGACAGACCCAGACCGGAGCTCCGGAGGGAGGAGGAGCGCTCAGCTTCCCGGCAGCAGTGTGTCCCCCCCCCCCCCCCCCCCCAGTGCCCCCCCCCCCCCCCGTATTACTGATTAAACAAAGAAGATAGGAAGATGCACATTTCATGATCTGATATTGGGGTGAATTAGTCGTTTGTGGGTCAGATGAAGTCTTAAAAACAACAGAAGCAAGAAGCACGCTGCTCATCAGCCACAAACGGTGCAGGCAGCTGTAGGCCAATCGGTGACGGGACCGAGCCTCCCTCATTACAATCCACATCAGACTACACTGCTGCAGCGGTTGTGGCCTTTCAAAGTTTGAAGTTTTGACATTTAACTATACAGCATCCCCAGCAGGCAGCTTAGTGTCATTTCAAAATGCCGGAATCCATTGTTCCAAGTTGCTCCGACAGCAGACCAAGTGATGTGTCGGGCGTCCCCGAAACATGCTGACGCGGATGAACTGCCATCACTTCTGCTTCTTGTGTGAGAACCTTCGGTCTTTGAGTTTCTTCCAGCAGACTCGACGCTGCACTGAGCAATTTTGCATATCGGAGGCAGCGACAGATAACCAACCAGGAATCACACCTCCTCCGTCAGTTAACCTGCGTGCTGGAGCGGCCGCGGCTGCTGCTGCATGAGTAGGACGGTGAGCTCGTGTCTCACAACACCAACCATCGTGTGACGCATTGATGCCGTCGCTCTCTTTAGATCAGGATTTGACTGGATGTAACTCATGATCATGTTTTGTCAGATGGGAATACTTGAACTGAAAGGTGGTAGAGAGGGTCTAGTGAAAGTGATCAAGTTGCATGATGGGATATGTAGTGTTTTTAAGAGCTTGACTCACGCTTAGTGCTAATGCTAACAATACAACTGCATCTGCCGCCTCAAATCTGATGATTATCTCGTGAATCCATGAGCTCAGCTCCTCTCATCGTGGTGCTGCAGAAGGTTTCGCGCCCGGTGAAAGTGAAACGGACGTGGTTAGTTTGGTCTACTGCTAACTTAGCTGTAGCGTTGGCTTTAAATCAGTACGCTTGTGATGTAATGTGACTTTTTGTCATTTAGAGCCACATGAATTCACCAGGTCGACCAGAGTGAAGCTTCCACTGAGACCCCGGGTTACTGAAACTATTTACCTGATTAGATAGAAAAGATAGCTTCAACCCTCCTGGTGGAGAATAAAGCAGTTTGTTGTGGCCTGAGTGTGTGCGTGTGCGTGTGTGTGTGTGTGCGTGTGTGTGTGTGTGTGTGTGTGTGTCCACATCGCTGGCAAACTCCCCGTGAAAGCACCACGTGGCCGCGGAGCAGCCAATCACAAGAGGGAGACGGTTGCCGTGCTTCTGGATCCCGGCGGAGGGAGCTGTCCGTTTCAGCACCGCGGAGAGAGGGCAGCGGTAACCATGGTGCCCTGCGAGGACCAACGGGATGTGACTAATGAAACACAAACATTTCCACACAAACTATATTCAGAGGTAGAATACACGGAAATGATCCGCTCACGTATGCAGATTCGGAGCATTCATTCACAGATATGCTTTCCAGCCCACACGCAGCGCTGACGGGATACTTTCAGATGAATTCATCGCATACTCTTGGATATGAATATATATGAATACAATGTGATGTGTGTGACAGTGTGAGCATCGCCGTGTTCTCTTTGCACTGAAGTGGATATGAAACATATGACAGAGTCAAAGATAACAGAGCGGATCACTGAGCTTTACTACCGAACCCTCTACCTCTGCTGAGCCCAGCCCAGCCTTAAGGCTGTTCAGGTGGTTTTACACTCGCTCCTCTCCCCCGTCATCATTCGTCTCTCGTATCCCCCCCCCCCCCCCTCACCAGGACATTAAAAACACACATCAGTCAGGTTATATAATAATAACCTGCTGATGATGATATTGTGACTCCGTATTGATTCGTGTCGGAATAAATTGTCTTTTTCTTTGGCCCCCCCCCTCTTCCATGTACAGGTCAGGCCCTGGGGCCAGTAGTGTGTGTGTGGGGGGGGGGGGGGGGGGGGGGGGCATGCTCACCGACACTCACACCTACAGCCTATGAAATGATGCAAATTCCGTTGTTTAATTATCACGGCCTGTGTCGCCTGGGAAACAATAGAAAGACGAGAAAGAACAGGACGTCATGAAGTGGTTTCTTCACGTTCATCGTCTGTTGATTCAGTGACGGACGTTCAGGGTTCAGTGAGAGGAAGAAGCTTCCGTCCAGTGAAACACATACGTGTGACTACGTGTAGACCTGCAGAATTATATATTCCTCCACCAGGATGTCTGGTGCTGAGGACAGAATGTTCTGGGTCGGTTATTGTTCATTATTACGAGCGGTTGTTGAATTCCCTTCAAAGAGTCAACAATGTAATTGAAACTTTAACTCATTACACGTTTCACCTGTTGAATATTATTGTTTCTGCTCTTTTTGTATTTAACTATTTTTTAATCTTTAATTGATTTTGTATTTTTTTAATATCGTCCTGAGCCTTTCTAGTGTTAAACACGTTGAGTTGCCTTTAAGATGTTAAAAAGAGCAATCAAGAAAATACAGAAAGTTACGAAATGAAATCTTGAGATTCCAGCAAAACGACTTGTTGAAATGTTTTTTTATTTTTTTATTTTTTTGCAGTGCGCTTGTTTTTGCGTAAAGTGCTGCTGCTGCGCACGGAACATCCCCCTCTCTCTCTCCCCTCTCTCTCTCTCTCTCTCTCTCTCTCTCTCTCCCTCTCCCTCCCTCTCTCTCTCTCTCTCTCTCTCTCCCTCC
>CM051693.1:29572221-29589721 GCA_028022725.1 Lycodopsis pacificus
CCTGGTCTCTGGTCTCAGGTCTCCCTGGTCTCTGGTCTCAGGTCTCTCAGGTCTCTCTGGTCTCTCTGGTGTCTCTCTGGTGTCTCTTTGGTCTCAGGTCTCTCTGGTCTCTCTGGTCTCTGGTCTCTCTGGTCTCTGGTCTCTCTGGTCTCAGGTCTCCCTGGTCTCTGGTCTCAGGTCTCTCTGGTCTCTCTGGTGTCTCTGGTCTCCCTGGTCTCTCTGGTCTCTGGTCTCTCTGGTCTCCCTGGTCTCCCTGGTCTCAGGTCTCTCTGGTCCCTCTGGTCTCTCTGGTGTCTCCCTGGTCTCCCTGGTCTCAGGTCTCTCTGGTCTCCCTGGTCTCTCTGGTGTCTCCCTGGTCTCTGGTCTCAGGTCTCCCTGGTCTCTGGTCTCAGGTCTCCCTGGTCTCTGGTCTCAGGTCTCTCTGGTCTCTGGTGTCTCTGGTCTCTGGTGTCTCTGGTCTCTGGTGTCTCTGGTCTCCCTGGTCTCTGGTCTCAGGTCTCCCTGGTCTCAGGTCTCCCTGGTCTCCCTGGTCTCAGGTCTCTCTGGTCTCTCTGGTGTCTCTGGTCTCCCTGGTCTCTCTGGTGTCTCCCTGGTCTCTGGTCTCAGGTCTCTCTGGTCTCTCTGGTGTCTCCCTGGTCTCTGGTCTCTGGTCTCTCTGGTGTCTCCCTGGTCTCAGGTCTCTCTGGTCTCTCTGGTGTCTCTGGTCTCCCTGGTCTCTCTGGTCTCTGGTCTCCCTGGTCTCTGGTCTCAGGTCTCTCTGGTGTCTCCCTGGTCTCTCTGGTGTCTCTGGTCTCAGGTCTCCCTGGTCTCTGGTCTCAGGTCTCCCTGGTCTCTGGTCTCAGGTCTCTCTGGTCTCTGGTGTCTCTGGTCTCTGGTGTCTCTGGTCTCTCTGGTCTCTGGTCTCTCTGGTCTCCCTGGTCTCTGGTCTCAGGTCTCAGGTCTCCCTGGTCTCAGGTCTCTCTGGTGTCTCTGGTCTCTCTGGTCTCTCTGGTGTCTCCCTGGTCTCCCTGGTCTCCCTGGTCTCAGGTCTCTCTGGTCTCTCTGGTGTCTCCCTGGTCTCTCTGGTGTCTCCCTGGTCTCTGGTCTCAGGTCTCTCTGGTCTCTCTGGTGTCTCCCTGGTCTCTGGTCTCTGGTCTCAGGTCTCTCTGGTCTCTCTGGTGTCTCCCTGGTCTCAGGTCTCTCTGGTCTCTCTGGTGTCTCTGGTCTCCCTGGTCTCTCTGGTCTCTGGTCTCCCTGGTCTCTGGTCTCAGGTCTCTCTGGTGTCTCCCTGGTCTCTCTGGTGTCTCTGGTCTCAGGTCTCCCTGGTCTCTGGTCTCAGGTCTCCCTGGTCTCTGGTCTCAGGTCTCTCTGGTCTCTGGTGTCTCTGGTCTCTGGTGTCTCTGGTCTCTCTGGTCTCTGGTCTCTCTGGTCTCTGGTCTCAGGTCTCAGGTCTCCCTGGTCTCAGGTCTCTCTGGTGTCTCTGGTCTCTCTGGTCTCTCTGGTGTCTCCCTGGTCTCCCTGGTCTCCCTGGTCTCAGGTCTCTCTGGTCTCTCTGGTGTCTCCCTGGTCTCTCTGGTGTCTCCCTGGTCTCTGGTCTCAGGTCTCTCTGGTCTCTCTGGTGTCTCCCTGGTCTCTGGTCTCTGGTCTCAGGTCTCTCTGGTCTCTCTGGTGTCTCCCTGGTCTCAGGTCTCTCTGGTCTCTCAGGTCTCTCTGGTGTCTCAGGTCTCTCTGGTCTCTCTGGTGTCTCCCTGGTCTCAGGTCTCTCTGGTCTCTCAGGTCTCTCTGGTGTCTCTGGTGTCTCTGGTCTCCCTGGTCTCTCTGGTCTCTCTGGTCTCCCTGGTCTCAGGTCTCTCAGGTCTCTCTGGTGTCTCAGGTCTCTCTGGTCTCTGGTGTCTCTGGTCTCTGGTGTCTCTGGTCTCTCTGGTCTCTGGTCTCAGGTCTCAGGTCTCCCTGGTCTCAGGTCTCTCTGGTGTCTCTGGTCTCTCTGGTCTCTCTGGTGTCTCCCTGGTCTCCCTGGTCTCAGGTCTCTCTGGTGTCTCCCTGGTCTCTGGTCTCTGGTCTCTGGTCTCAGGTCTCTCTGGTCTCTCTGGTGTCTCCCTGGTCTCTCTGGTGTCTCCCTGGTCTCTGGTCTCTGGTCTCTGGTCTCAGGTCTCTCTGGTCTCTCTGGTGTCTCCCTGGTCTCAGGTCTCTCTGGTCTCTCTGGTCTCTCTGGTCTCTCTGGTGTCTCTGGTCTCCCTGGTCTCTCTGGTCTCTGGTCTCTCTGGTCTCCCTGGTCTCTGGTCTCTGGTCTCAGGTCTCTCTGGTCTCTCTGGTGTCTCCCTGGTCTCAGGTCTCTCTGGTCTCTCAGGTCTCTCTGGTGTCTCTGGTGTCTCTGGTCTCCCTGGTCTCTCTGGTCTCTGGTCTCCCTGGTCTCTGGTCTCAGGTCTCCCTGGTCTCAGGTCTCCCTGGTCTCCCTGGTCTCAGGTCTCCCTGGTCTCTCTGGTGTCTCCCTGGTCTCTGGTCTCAGGTCTCTCTGGTCTCTCTGGTGTCTCCCTGGTCTCTGGTCTCTGGTCTCTCTGGTGTCTCCCTGGTCTCAGGTCTCTCTGGTCTCTCTGGTGTCTCTGGTCTCCCTGGTCTCTCTGGTCTCTGGTCTCCCTGGTCTCTGGTCTCAGGTCTCTCTGGTGTCTCCCTGGTCTCTCTGGTGTCTCTGGTCTCAGGTCTCCCTGGTCTCTGGTCTCAGGTCTCCCTGGTCTCTGGTCTCAGGTCTCTCTGGTCTCTGGTGTCTCTGGTCTCTGGTGTCTCTGGTCTCTCTGGTCTCTCTGGTCTCCCTGGTCTCTGGTCTCAGGTCTCAGGTCTCCCTGGTCTCAGGTCTCTCTGGTGTCTCTGGTCTCTCTGGTCTCTCTGGTGTCTCCCTGGTCTCCCTGGTCTCAGGTCTCTCTGGTCTCTCTGGTGTCTCCCTGGTCTCTCTGGTGTCTCCCTGGTCTCTGGTCTCAGGTCTCTCTGGTCTCTCTGGTGTCTCCCTGGTCTCTGGTCTCTGGTCTCAGGTCTCTCTGGTCTCTCTGGTGTCTCCCTGGTCTCAGGTCTCTCTGGTCTCTCAGGTCTCTCTGGTGTCTCAGGTCTCTCTGGTCTCTCTGGTGTCTCCCTGGTCTCAGGTCTCTCTGGTCTCTCAGGTCTCTCTGGTGTCTCTGGTGTCTCTGGTGTCTCTGGTCTCCCTGGTCTCTCTGGTCTCTCTGGTCTCCCTGGTCTCAGGTCTCTCAGGTCTCTCTGGTGTCTCAGGTCTCTCTGGTCTCTGGTCTCTCTGGTCTCCCTGGTCTCAGGTCTCTCAGGTCTCTCTGGTGTCTCAGGTCTCTCTGGTCTCTGGTGTCTCTGGTCTCTGGTGTCTCTGGTCTCTCTGGTCTCTGGTCTCTCTGGTCTCCCTGGTCTCTGGTCTCAGGTCTCCCTGGTCTCAGGTCTCTCTGGTGTCTCTGGTCTCTCTGGTCTCTCTGGTGTCTCCCTGGTCTCCCTGGTCTCAGGTCTCTCTGGTGTCTCCCTGGTCTCTCTGGTGTCTCCCTGGTCTCTGGTCTCAGGTCTCTCTGGTCTCTCTGGTGTCTCCCTGGTCTCAGGTCTCTCTGGTCTCTCTGGTCTCTCTGGTGTCTCTGGTCTCCCTGGTCTCTCTGGTCTCTGGTCTCTCTGGTCTCCCTGGTCCCTGGTCTCTGGTCTCTGGTCTCTCTGGTGTCTCCCTGGTCTCCCTGGTCTCAGGTCTCTCTGGTGTCTCCCTGGTCTCTGGTCTCTGGTCTCTGGTCTCAGGTCTCTCTGGTCTCTCTGGTGTCTCCCTGGTCTCTCTGGTGTCTCCCTGGTCTCTGGTCTCTGGTCTCTGGTCTCAGGTCTCTCTGGTCTCTCTGGTGTCTCCCTGGTCTCAGGTCTCTCTGGTCTCTCTGGTCTCTCTGGTCTCTCTGGTGTCTCTGGTCTCCCTGGTCTCTCTGGTCTCTGGTCTCTCTGGTCTCCCTGGTCTCTGGTCTCTGGTCTCAGGTCTCTCTGGTCTCTCTGGTGTCTCCCTGGTCTCAGGTCTCTCTGGTCTCTCAGGTCTCTCTGGTGTCTCTGGTGTCTCTGGTCTCCCTGGTCTCTCTGGTCTCTGGTCTCCCTGGTCTCTGGTCTCAGGTCTCCCTGGTCTCAGGTCTCCCTGGTCTCCCTGGTCTCAGGTCTCCCTGGTCTCTCTGGTGTCTCCCTGGTCTCTGGTCTCAGGTCTCTCTGGTCTCTCTGGTGTCTCCCTGGTCTCTGGTCTCTGGTCTCTCTGGTGTCTCCCTGGTCTCAGGTCTCTCTGGTCTCTCTGGTGTCTCTGGTCTCCCTGGTCTCTCTGGTCTCTGGTCTCCCTGGTCTCTGGTCTCAGGTCTCTCTGGTGTCTCCCTGGTCTCTCTGGTGTCTCTGGTCTCAGGTCTCCCTGGTCTCTGGTCTCAGGTCTCCCTGGTCTCTGGTCTCAGGTCTCTCTGGTCTCTGGTGTCTCTGGTCTCTGGTGTCTCTGGTCTCTCTGGTCTCTCTGGTCTCCCTGGTCTCTGGTCTCAGGTCTCAGGTCTCCCTGGTCTCAGGTCTCTCTGGTGTCTCTGGTCTCTCTGGTCTCTCTGGTGTCTCCCTGGTCTCCCTGGTCTCAGGTCTCTCTGGTCTCTCTGGTGTCTCCCTGGTCTCTCTGGTGTCTCCCTGGTCTCTGGTCTCAGGTCTCTCTGGTCTCTCTGGTGTCTCCCTGGTCTCTGGTCTCTGGTCTCAGGTCTCTCTGGTCTCTCTGGTGTCTCCCTGGTCTCAGGTCTCTCTGGTCTCTCAGGTCTCTCTGGTGTCTCAGGTCTCTCTGGTCTCTCTGGTGTCTCCCTGGTCTCAGGTCTCTCTGGTCTCTCAGGTCTCTCTGGTGTCTCTGGTGTCTCTGGTGTCTCTGGTCTCCCTGGTCTCTCTGGTCTCTCTGGTCTCCCTGGTCTCAGGTCTCTCAGGTCTCTCTGGTGTCTCAGGTCTCTCTGGTCTCTGGTCTCTCTGGTCTCCCTGGTCTCAGGTCTCTCAGGTCTCTCTGGTGTCTCAGGTCTCTCTGGTCTCTGGTGTCTCTGGTCTCTGGTGTCTCTGGTCTCTCTGGTCTCTGGTCTCTCTGGTCTCCCTGGTCTCTGGTCTCAGGTCTCCCTGGTCTCAGGTCTCTCTGGTGTCTCTGGTCTCTCTGGTCTCTCTGGTGTCTCCCTGGTCTCCCTGGTCTCAGGTCTCTCTGGTGTCTCCCTGGTCTCTCTGGTGTCTCCCTGGTCTCTGGTCTCAGGTCTCTCTGGTCTCTCTGGTGTCTCCCTGGTCTCAGGTCTCTCTGGTCTCTCTGGTCTCTCTGGTGTCTCTGGTCTCCCTGGTCTCTCTGGTCTCTGGTCTCTCTGGTCTCCCTGGTCTCTGGTCTCTGGTCTCAGGTCTCTCTGGTGTCTCTGGTGTCCCTGGTCTCTCTGGTCTCTCAGGTCTCTCTGGTGTCTCTGGTCTCCCTGGTCTCTCTGGTCTCTGGTCTCCCTGGTCTCTGGTCTCAGGTCTCCCTGGTCTCAGGTCTCTCTGGTCTCTCTGATGTCGTATGTTGTGCAACACACTGATAGCTTTTCTTGATCATCTTCTTTCTGCAAATAAAAGCCAGACGTGTGAACAGGAAGTGAATGATTATAATCTCACCTGTTGTTGTTAGTCAGCGTGGACCCGCCACTCTGTGGGTGTGTCCATCCTGGAGACGCAACCAATGAGGGCGGCATACCTGCTGTGCTGGAGGGCGGGCTGCCGGGCTCACACTCACCTGGCTCTCCTCACCTGGTGACGGCTCGTCAGTGACACCCGGCAGCCGTGTGTCGTTCACCTGGATCCCCCCACGTCGGAATAACAGAGTGAAGAAGATCTGAGAGGTAAAGACACACACGTGTGTGCGTGTGCGTGCGTGTGTGTGTGTGCGTGCGTGCGTGCGTGCGTGCGTGCGTGCGTGTGCGTGTGTGTGTGGTCAGACGTGCTTGTTTTTGTGTTTTTGTGTTTCAAGGCGGCGGTGCAGAGAAACACGTGTCCAGCAGCAGGAAGCGTTTCTTCACTCACTCGTTTTATTGCTTACGAGGATCTTTTTATATATTCTACAGAAACAGGAAGTTATTCATGCGTATCAGCAACACTCCTCCTGTCTAGCGCTGCTCATCACAACAGTTTGAACGATGAGAAAAATGACCGAACACTTTGAAAGACAACACATTTATTACTAAATCTGATATCAGTACAATGACATGAAGATGTTTGAGTGAAATCAATAAATATCAGGTTGTTTGTTGCATCTTTCTGTGTTTGTGTTGATCGGCTGCTTCCTGCCGGTCGGTCACATGTTTGACGGTGACGAGTCACGTGACACCAGCTCAACGTGTCCGGCTGTTGAGCCATGTATCAAAGTATCCATCCGCCCGTCCCCTTAGATTTACACTAAAGAGCCTCGCGTCTCCTTTTGATATGACGCTGAAGTCAGTTAGCGGTTAGCTTAGCATCAAGACTGGATGATATCTAAATATCTTCTCATAGATATGAATGAGAAGCGAGATACAGATTCTGCATGTTGGCCCTTTGCTTCTCGCTGGCTGAAGTAAAGTCGCTGCAGCTGTTAAAGTGGGCGTGGTTTCATCTTTCCGCTATTTATTTCTGCATTTTTTATAAACCGTGCAGGAAGTTACACTTTGATCTGTTTTTATTTTTTTTTATCCGTTCGAATCCCAAGTGGTGCTTTGCTTTGTTGTGACTTTCTGGAGTTTAGAGGCGCTGTAACGAGAGAATGTATTAATATGTTGCAGAGGTATTAAAGTTCACTGAGGTCCAGTTAGAGAGTTAAGGTCCGCAACACCAAATAACGTCTTCACTTGTTCTATGAGATATATATTGAAGTAGCCAACAGCTGTATTAACGTCTGCCCATTTTTCGTAGCTTCATATCAGATGTGAGTGGGTGCGTTCGCTCCAAAGAGTCGCTCTTTGTCTCGTAGTGACGCTTCACATTCTCAACATGTGAGACGTTCAGGTTTCAAACTGCCTGTAGGAAGAATGAAGACGTATGAGTCTGTCCATTCCTGGTTGAAGACTCTTGTCTCTCTGGTGTCTCAGGTCACATTCCTCTGAGAGAACACAATGTGAAATAACTTCTCTGGCTGTGCAAGTGTGTGCAAGTGTCACTGCGACGCTTATAGGAATACACACATATGAAGTACAGCGCATGTGGTTCGTGTTTCCTGCACCGCTGAACGAGTGCCGTACCGGCTGGGGAAGCTGTGCCGGTCAGAATAGAAGCGCTCTGTTAGAATTTATGAATCATCAGTTTTAGGTCCGGGTCCGCATAAACCATCCGCATGAACCGGACCACGTCCCGCCTATTAGTGAGCCCTGATATGTTGGGTTTCCAGTCTCCATGCTAACCTCAGTGTAGCGGCCGTTTGTCTGAGACAAAAAGCAAAAGCAAACATGAATGAAAGGGCCACTGACGCACCGCTTCATGCAGACAGACGAGTTCTTTGTCCGTTCAGAGTTATAAACCAGCGAAGAAATGACAAAGAGAATCCTGTCGCTGCTTCTCCTGCTCTGATAACAAACCTGGTGCATGCTGGTCCTGTGCCTGCCTACTCGTGTATATATAACATATATATATATATATATATATATATATATATATAAAATAACTGAATACTAGCATGAAATGTCTCCTACACTAAGCGTCTCCAGGCTCCGGCCTTATTGACCTTCTCATCTAAATCTCAGCAAAGAAGCACATTTCCCCGAAAGTTGATCCGTTCCTCTTTAAAGATGAATCTTTCCCGTTCATCGTCCTGATGAAACACCCGGCGTATTATCTGCTGCTTCTTTTCCGCGTCTTCTCTAAACTCGCCTGCGGTTCAGTCGGACGCTTCGTCTCCGGCTCCACTTTTCACTCTGGAATGTTATCTGAGGGAAGCTCTGAAACCTGCGGCCAACGGTACCGCTTCAGACATCAAAGTCCTCCATGAAGCAGCATATCTGCAGTGTCATCTGAGACGTGTGTGTGTGTGTGTGTGTGTGTGTGTGTGTGTGTGTGTTTCTTCTTGAGCAGTTCGGGTTTCATACGTGGAGACAGAAGCTGGCTGTCTCCAATAATCGGTTTAAATTTGACCTTTTTTTTTTGCATTAAAGGTTTCAGATGTTCAGGTTCGTCCGTATTTAGTTTTGTCAGGATGTTTCATTCAGATTCTCTGCTCATCAGAAATAAAAACAGATTTGAGATTTCTTTTTAACTTTTGTTTTCGTTACAAGTTTCTGGACCGGATACATTTTGTAATTACAAATGTTGATCTGCTCATTTAACACCAAAGTATCAGCTGGTTTGACGTCAGTAATGTCCACGACGCTGCTGTGAACAAATATTATATTTTTAATACATTTGGTCGTTAGTTGGTTTAATGCAGCAGGTTCTCGGCCTGTTAGAGCAAAGTTATGCAGACTTCGCTTCCCTCGTGAAGGATCCTCGTCGTATATTTAACACAAACACGCTGAGCAGTTTCATGTATTTTGTTGACAGAAGGAAAAGGTCTAAACACAGATGTTTTCCCTAAAGTGAAGGTATACGCACCAATAAGGCAACACCACCTGATACAACGGTTCATACGATATCTTACGCAGTGTGACACTTTTAATGTGTTTTCCTACAAAAGTTCAGCAACACGTGTCAATTTCCACTCGTTACATAAAGACAGTCTTTTCAAAATAAACGTCCATCTTCACAGGAAACTACTTAGTTAGGTTGAGACAACTAAACTACTTAGTTAAAATAGCCTTAGTAGTTTAAATAACTAAACTACTTAGGTTTAAATAACTAAAATACTTAGTTAGGTTTAAATAACTAAACTACTTAGTTAGGTTTAAATAACTAAACTACTTGGTTAGGTTTAAATAACTAAACTACTTAGGTTTAAATAACTAAACTACTTAGTTAGGTTCAGACAACAAAACTACTTTGTTAGGTTGAGACAACTAAACTACTTAGGTTTAAATAACTAAAATACTTAGTTAGGTTTAAATAACTAAACTACTTAGTTAGGTTTAAATAACTACACTACTTAGTTAGGTTCAGACAACTAAACTATTTAGTTAGGTTTAAATAACTAACTACTTAGGTTTAAATAACTAAACTACCTGGTTAGGTTTAAATAGCTAAACTAGAGATTTGTTATTTATTCCTTGTGATCTGAAAGTAGTGATGTTTAATTATAGTGAGTCATAAAGAATGTTGGACCCAAGTCCGTAAAATACTTTTAAACTGTACAACCTAAAGTCCTCTTTGGTTGCCAATAAAGTCTCAGAAAATACAGAAGTAAGAACCTGGATGAGGTTCTCACTTCATGTTCCAGGTTTGATGAGTCTCCAGGCTTTCCTCCCACTGACTGCTTCCTGTCTCGCTGCATGTGCCGACAGGCTGATATCAATATTTAACAATAAAAAAAGGCATCGTGAAGATGAGGAAGGAGATCTTCTCGTCCAACTGTATAAGTAACAGGCTTCCCACACACACACACACACACACACACACACACACACACACACACACACACACACACACACACACACACACACACACACACCGGTGTTAAGTCTCCTCTGTATCACTGCTGCCAAATAACGAGCACCTGAGTTCTTGCTCACATGAGTGAAGCGCTGCAGGCCAGACTCTGTAACCTGATGCTCCGTCTTAAACGGAGAGAGCACAAATGACCGTTATAACAATATCTGTTCTGTTGTCGCACACGAATCGTTCCACGAAGTCAGCAGGCCGATCCTCTCCCCGTGAGTCATGGCTGTTACTCCTCTGAGCGACGTCGTGAACACGGAGGAGGTGGAGTTTGTTTGAGCGCTCATTCAAAGCCTCCATGTGTGACCAATGAGCGACAGACATCGACCCGTCCTCACATTGAAGCTAAACATCACGCTGGAGGACTTGCCAGACCTGCACCAGGGCCCGCGAGGCCTCTTAAAGGGGTCCGGCTCGCTCAAACATACCACAGCGCAGGACTTCCTCTGCTGACGGATTAAAAACCAGGAATAGTGTTGTTTTTTGCTGAATGTTGTGTTTGCGATTGGATAAGAGAGTCTGTCCCTGCAGGAGGTGGTGGAGAGGGTGGTCCTGCTTGTCCAATATGGATCATAGTTTCTTCAGAGTCCTCCTCTCCACCATCTTCTCCAGGCCGTCCAGTCTGCAGCCATCGATGCAGCCGGCCTTCTTCACCAGTTTGTTCAGTCTGTTGGTGTCTCCGGCTCCAACGCTGCTGCCCCAGCAGACTACGGAGACCAGTGCACTGACCACAACATACTGGAGAACAAGATGTAGAACAAGATGTAGAACAAGATGACATGTTGTTGTTTTTGCAGCCTGTGAACAGGAAGTGACCATATTGTGGAGGAGTGAAGCGGTTTTGGCTGAGATGCTCAAAGGCTTCATGTGACGGGCTCAGAAGATGTAATTCCACCTTTAGTCGGCATCACAGACCAAACTTCGCCTCTTTAGACCCGCTGGTCTTCTTGGGACCCGACAAACGAACTCGACCCAACAGCACGTTGTGTGCGTGAATGAACGTCGCTGGCTGCTTTTACTGCCGTTCCTCATCAGCTCGAGCAGGCAGAGCAGCCGTTCAGCCGACGTAAAGAAATCACAACTTTTGTGTCATTGATTTCATTTCCTCTCATCAGTTAAAAACCCTGCGTGTACTCCAGCCTTTCACGTTAGAGTCAACGTCATAGAACGTCTCCAATTATCAGATCCATACCAACATCCAGGCTCCCTCGTGTGGCTCAAAGGTGAACTGCAGGTATAAATGTCTGAATATTAAATATTAAATATGGGAATGAAGTCAGATCATTTCTGTGCTGAATGTGTGCAGCAGTGAGAGTTTAACTCACAGCTGTGTCATCCATGCAGCAGTTATTACATGGTGCGTAATGAGCATCACGACCTCGCGGGGGCGCTGATGACGTCACACACTCTGAGTGATGTTTTTGTATTTTTTGTTTGTTTGTGTTTTGCAGAACTTGTTTGTGGTTGCATACATTTAGAGGATTGTAAAAATAATAAAAGCAGCTTCTCTGCACTATCAACCCCCCCCTTCTATCTCCCCTCTCAATGATGGGTGCTCTCCCCCGTTCTCCTCTGATAAGCAGCATAACGGGGAGGAGCTCTGCTCTCGGGGCTCCTCCTTCCATCGCCTTCGCTTTCTTACACCCCCCCCCCCCCGACACACACGCACGCTCGTCGTCTCCTCCTTCATGCATGTGTGATCGCAGATCGAAAGGGAGCGAGGAGGATGATGAAGAAGAAGTAACGGAGAGACGGGAGCGGGAGGGGGTGTCTTGTTTTCTTGCGAGCGGAAAAGGCGTCACACACACCGGGTGCAGAGCGCAGCGCGGAACAGAGGAAGACGCACCGCGGCGAGGGAGAGAGAAAGAGGAGGAGGGAGGAGGCGACAGCGGGTCGTAAACACGACAGAAAAACGGCGAATAGAAACGGCAGAAAGCGGCGATCACACCCCCCCCTCCCCGTCCGCCGCCGCCGACCCCTCATCTCTCCATCTCCATCCTCGTCTGCGCCGTTTGGCTCATCCTTTTTGCGCAACGCAAGCAGCGCGGAGGTTTTTTTCTCTCTTTTTGTTTTTAAAATCTCGTGTGGACGAAGCTGAGCTCGGTCCGTCGGAGGAGGAACCGGAGGACACGGAGAGGAGGAGGCTGAGCCATCACCGACACCGACGGGATCCGCCTGCAGGTCCCGCTCGGGACGATCATCGTTGCAACCGATTCGGTGGATAAAACCGGAACAGAACGGGGGTGGGGGGGGTCCTACACTGCGAGATGACTGGAGAGGAGTAACCCGGCTCAGAGAGAGAGACCCGGGCCCCCGGTTATCACCGAGACTCCAGGCATCACCAGGGCGATGGCAACGCGCCATCTGCAGCAAAACCCAGCAGACTAGACCCGGACCAGCAGGGCTCTCATCCACCATGAACCTCTGAAAGACATCCGACACAGGCTCAGATGGGTAAGACGAGATGCTCCGCTGTGTTTTATTCCGGGATATGGAGGGAGGGGGGGGGCAGCAAGGCTTGTGACGTGAAGCCCCCTGCCATTACACATACAGTTCAAGACTGCAATGTAATGGGGGGGATGGTGTGTGTGTGTGTGTGTGTGTGTGTGTGTGTGTGTGTGTGTGTGTGTGTGTGTGAGGCTGGTGAAGTTGCTTCTCATGAAATTGGAGATGGTTGAAAGAGTTTGTGCCGTCTCATGATTCTATCCGGTCCGGTGTTGGACGGCGACATGTGAGATTATTATTCTCATGAGAGTTTACCAGGAACCATGGATGATTACTGAACAGACACAAGACATGAGGCGGTAACATGTCACCGAAAGAGACGCCAGACTACCACAAAGAGACGTAAAGGAATAGCAACGAGATACAAAACCGCTACAGAGAGATACAAAACCGCCACAGAGAGATACAAAACAACTACAGAGAAATACAAAACAGCTACAGAGAGATACAAAACAACTACAGAGAGATACAAAACAACTACAGAGAGATACAAAACAGCTACAGAGAGATACAAAACAACTACAGAGAGATACAAAACAACTACAGAGAGATACAAAACAACTACAGAGAGATACAAAACCGCTACAGAGAGATACAAAACCGCTACAGAGAGATACAAAACCGCCACAGAGAGATACAAAACAACTACAGAGAGATACAAAACAACTACAGAGAGATACAAAACCGCTACAGAGAGATACAAAACAACTACAGAGAAATACAAAACAACTACAGAGAAATACAAAACAACTACAGAGAGATACAAAACAACTACAGAGAGATACAAAACAACTACAGAGAGATACAAAACAGCTACAGAGAGATACAAAACAGCTACAGAGAGATACAAAACCGCTACAGAGAGATACAAAACAACTACAGAGAAATACAAAACAACTACAGAGAAATACAAAACAACTACAGAGAGATACAAAACAACTACAGAGAGATACAAAACAACTACAGAGAGATACAAAACAGCTACAGAGAGATACAAAACAACTACAGAGAAATACAAAACAACTACAGAGAGATACAAAACAACTACAGAGAGATACAAAACAACTACAGAGAGATACAAAACAGCTACAGAGGGATACAAAACAACTACAGAGGGATACAAAACAACTACAGAGAAATACAAAACAACTACAGAGGGATACAAAACAACTACAGAGAAATACAAAACAGCTACAGAGGGATACAAAACAACTACAGAGAAATACAAAACAACTACAGAGAAATACAAAACAACTACAGAGAGATACAAAACAACTACAGAGAAATACAAAACAGCTACAGAGGGATACAAAACAACTACAGAGGGATACAAAACAACTACAGAGAAATACAAAACAGCTACAGAGGGATACAAAACAACTACAGAGAAATACAAAACAACTACAGAGAAATACAAAACAACTACAGAGAGATACAAAACAACTACAGAGAGATACAAAACAACTACAGAGAGATACAAAACAGCTACAGAGAGATACAAAACAACTACAGAGAAATACAAAACAACTACAGAGAAATACAAAACAACTACAGAGAGATACAAAACAGCTACAGAGAGATACAAAACAGCTACAGAGAGATACAAAACAGCTACAGAGAGATACAAAACAGCTACAGAGAGATACAAAACAACTACAGAGAGATACAAAACAGCTACAGAGAGATACAAAACAGCTACAGAGAGATACAAAACAGCTACAGAGAAATACAAAACAGCTACAGAGAGATACAAAACAACTACAGAGAGATACAAAACAGCTACAGAGAGATACAAAACAACTACAGAGAGATACAAAACAGCTACAGAGAGATACAAAACAACTACAGAGAGATACAAAACAACTACAGAGAGATACAAAACAACTACAGAGAGATACAAAACAACTACAGAGGGATACAAAACAACTACAGAGAAATACAAAACAGCTACAGAGGGATACAAAACAACTACAGAGAGATACAAAACAACTACAGAGAGATACAAAACAACTACAGAGAAATACAAAACAGCTACAGAGGGATACAAAACCGCTACAGAGAGTCGCCAAACTACCACAAAGAGACGTAAAGGAATAGCAACGAGATACAAAACAACTACAGAGAGATACAAAACAACAGAGAAACACAAAACAACTACAGAGAGATACAAAACTGATACCAGGGACGCAAAACGGCTACAAAGAGACGTAAAGAAATACAAAACGACTACAGAGAGACAGAAAATGACACAATACAATACCACTACAGATAGATATGACGGGACCAAAAATAGATGCAAAACAGAAAGTATAGATGGAAAGCCTTCACAAAAAGACACAAAACAGCTACAAAGAGACATAAAAGCAACAAGATACAAAGAGACACCAACATATCACAAAGAGATACAAAACTACGGTTACATTTCTGTCTCATAATCTCCTAACGAGTCCATGTGCTGGACGGTACAGGACTGAAGGCCGAGCGTATACCATTAAAAAAGGAAATGGTTCAATTCCCATCTCGATGGCCCGTTTTCGACCTGTTCCGTGGTGTTGTGTTTAGGAAAGGCCCGCTACACGTCACCTCACATCCGAGTCATCTGAGCCCATGTCTTCAGTGTCATCTAGTCGAACCCAAATCCCAAAATCCCAGCGCCACCGCTGCTTAGGGGTCGGTATGGATCCAGGGCCCCGGGTGGGTTTGAGTAACGAGGGCGTCGGTGAGCGGATCCCTGACGGGCAGTTGAGGGCAGTTTGCACTACTTGTTGCACTGCTTCTGTTTGTATTGTCCTCGTTGAGCTGAGCTGGACCTGGCAGCTCCCGGCTGTGTCATCGGCGTTGAGCGCGCTCAGTGTGGTCCCTCCGGATGATCCATGTTTTTAAAGATGCAGACGTCAGGTAGAGCTAATTATCAGAGGATCGCTCTGTGCAGGAGACGCACCGCTCTGGATTAGACTCCAGTTGAACCCAGAGGACTGGCAGCGTGGGTTTTGTTAGTTGTAACTTTGTTTGGACAGAAACGTTGGACTTGTATCTGTACCTGCCAGGCTGTACAGAGAGCAGAGAGGGAAGGAATGTGAGCTGGAAGCAGGAAGTATACACTTCACTGTGTAGAAGCAGAGGCCTTCTGCTCCGGTCCGCTCGCTTCACGGCTTCAGAGGGTTCGACGACCGACATCGACAAAGACCACGTCTCATGGGGAGGCCGGCCTTCTCACTCCACAGTGATGCTGATGCTGAGAGACAGGGGGGGGGGGGGGGGGGGTGTTTCTGAGGGTTTTAGACGCCACATCTGGACTGAACACAGCTGTATTACATGCATATGGATGCTGCTGTGAGCAGCAGGGTTCAGGGCAGATAAACCGTGTTTTGCCTCAGACGTTGAGTTAAAACCGTTACCGGCATCAAAACGTCTGGTTGTTACATGTTCGGAGGTGAGAATCGACTCGCGTTCTACAGAACACGGATCAGGATCACGAGCGGTTCAGGTGTTCCAGTTTGACCAGTGACCGTGTTAACTGGCGACTCTCAGCCGAATGACTGATGTTTGGTAGATAATTAACACCGATATTTAGAAATGATTGAAGGCTTCTACGTGTGTTCTGTTGGTGTTTCCAACAGCTGCCGTCACTACGAGCAACCGCCAGAGTCACCAGTTAACACGGTCACTGGTTGAACCGGAGCACCGGCTCTCAACCTCTGGACTGTTTGTAACGTCCGTTGTGAAACTCCCGTCACGGAGAAAGTCCAAGTGAAACATGTTGATTTGAGTGAGACGTGAGAATGTAAGTCTGCAGGAAACAACCATGAAAGCAGGCCTGTTGTTGTGAGACGTCTGACATCCTGCAGCGTGTGAACTCCAGAGAAAAGTCAATGTACCTCCCAACCAGAGGAAGCTACCTGAGGACCAGTGACGGGCACAGAACACGGAGAGAAACGTGTCCTGGTGTTAGACGCCGTGCTCATGAACTCAGAACAGAGGTGATCGTCGGGGGACTTGTAGCTCGTAGCGTCTCTCCGGTGGAACGTTGCACCTTCATATCTCGCCCACTTTCTCACGTATTCGTAGTTTTAAAAAGGTCTGCAGGAGGAAGAATGAACAGAGAGAACAGAGAGAAGGACGGAGGGATGTGACGAGTGTGGACTCCAGAGATCCACCCGAGCTCCTCAACTGAAGCTCACGTCTTCTGTCAGAGTTGATGAAGAACACTCCCGTGTGATTCCTCTCGCTCTCCTTCAGTTTCACTTTCAATCTGCTTCATCGGCCTGACGCGTAAACACGTCTTTAACACACAAAAACACGTTGAGAAGAAAATAGCAAACAAAAGAGGAAGAGGAAGAAGAAGCGATGCCGAGTATAAAACAAACTGGTTACACAAGAAATTACAATCGCTCCATGTGAGGAAACCTGTTTATTCACTTTGTTCTCGTGACTGTGAAGCTCGAATAATGTCGGCTGGATATTAAATATGATAATCCATATGTCATCATATATATATATATATATATATATATCTTCCAATAGAATCATATCCTGATGAAACAGTTACGTCTTCTAAATTGATAACAAGCACACGCTAACTCAAATTTATCCGAATAATCTCATCAAGCATGCATGTCTGTAAACGTGTTGCCTCTTTTTATTTATCAAGGGATAGAAGATGTTGGCCCTCAGCCGGTTAGCTTAGCATAAGCTGCTTCTATAGATCTCGGCATAAGAAGTGATCGACCGTTCTTCCCAGAGTGTGGAACTCTTGGCTGCATTGTGAACATCACAGCGTCTGTTTTTCTGTGTTTCCCCACGAGGACGAGGCAGCGTGGCACCATCAGCCGCGGTCACAACGTTTTAATCAGACGGCCGTCTCTGTCCTGGTCACGCGCTTGTTTCTCTCGTCTTTTCGAGCTCAGCGAGTCGGCTGACGTCGACTCGTCCGATGACGACGGAAAGACAAAACGCCTCTAATCTCGTGAACGGACCGCCGGCTGCAGCAGCTTCACGCCTTTCACGTTTCTTATTCTTTGTCACGGCCGCGCCGGTCTTCCTCCCCTCGCTGCTTCTTCTCACCGCCGAGGAACGAGAGGCTCGCCGGGTAACATCGCCAGAGGTGATCTTGGTACGCAGAGATCAGCAGCCTCTTCCTCTTCCTCTTCATCCTGTCCTTGCTGGCTTTCCCTCCAAAAGACCTGGTGAACTTGGAGATCAGTTGCTGACTGTGACTTCGCGTCTTGTAATCAAAGCGCACTGATTTCCTACTGAACGGCCTGAGAGTTTCCTCCTCTTTCTTTGTTAGAAATCCAAGTGAAACGTGTTGCATTCGAGTCAGAAGTGAGAATGTAAGTCTGCAGGAAATGAACACAAAAGCAGGCTTGTTGCTGTGAGCAGCCGTCTGACATCCTGCAGCGCGTGAACTCCAGAGAAAGACACTTTTACAGATGCAAAGTCAATGTATCTACCAAATGAG
>CM051693.1:29594721-29642221 GCA_028022725.1 Lycodopsis pacificus
TTAATTCAACGTAGATAGCAGATTACAGGCGTCGCTGACCTTCTTGTCTTCGCCAGCAGCTGTTCGTCATTCTACTGCTGCCGACGTGCCGAGGGAGCAGCTGCTGTCGGAGCGATTAGCGAGCGCCGTCATCTGAAGTCACAGTTTGAGGACTTTCCTTTTCTCGTTCACGCTTATTTTGTGCTGCACAACTATTGTGAAGTTCACGCAAAAGCATAAACGCTCTCCAGCAGGACAGACTTCAGCCTCCAGTAGAGCGAGAACAACGACGCCGCCGTCACCGAGGGAACGAGCCAGAGACGCGACATCGCTTCACCCACAACGTAGTAGAACTGTGATATGTAAGTGTTGTTTTTATGTTGAGAGAGAGAGAGAGACTCTAAGTTTGAAGAATAATACTCTGTTCTACTTCCTGTTTGAATAGTATGGTCGTGTGATATTCGTTTTCAGGCGTGGACGGAGAGTTTAGGTTTAAAATGGGGCGTATTGGTGTGTATGCAGCCTCCCTCTGTGACCCCCCCGACACACACACACACACACACACACACACACACACACTGTGTCGACAGCCTTCACCAGCAGGCAGGAATAGAAGTCTGTTTTCCCCTGCGCTCTCTTTCCCCTCCCCCTCTCTCGGCCACCTCAGTGTCACCTTACAGTCGTGTCCCCGCCGTGGGGACCTCGGGACAGAAAGGGCCCGACCTGTGCTCGACCCAGCAGTGTGTTTATTGAGGCTTCGCTGTCGGGACGTACCACTAGGGGGGGGGGGGGGGGGGTTCAAAGACGGATACGTAGATCTCTCTTCGAGTGTTTAGTCTGTGTGGAGATGGCTACACTGTTGAAGTATCGAGGGTCGTGTTAAATACAGTTCTATATTTTACTCGCTGTTATATTTTACGTTTGCACAATACTCATTTTGAATGAACGGAGCCTGAACGCATCACAAAGTAACGCGATACAACCCCCGTTAGCGTTAGCCGTTAGCTCCGTTATTTAGCCAAGCAGGGCTCTGCTGCTAACGGCTAACGTTCACCAGCTCTCCTCCTGCTGATTTAAACACACATTTGTTGTTCATATTGTGGCATGAGCAGAGAAAGATGACATAGGCTGCACAATAATGTTGAACCACAGGTGTGTAGTAGCAGTTAGCACGTGTGCAGTGGCGCTCGGGTAGCGAGGGACACGTTGGATCGATGCATTGATCAGCCGACGCTGACAGGATGAGATGACGACCTCGGTAACACGATCTGTCCTCGTGCTGCAAATCCCATACTTCAAGTTGGTCGAAGGGAAACGCAGAGAATCATCTGCACATGGCGTTTAAGGCGGATCTCATGATGCTTTTAAGTGAATTTACAGTCGGAACTAGAAAAGAGGAGACGGCGGGAGGTCAGTGTGACATTACAGCGGCTACTGCGATCCCCTGAGCCGGTGACATCTTCTGTGTCGTTGTTGTTTTTAAACAGGCAGCCGTTGTTGGCTTGAAGGTCGTCTCCATGCAACTCTGGTGTTTTATTGCCTCCTGCGAGCCTGCAGCGTGTAAAGTGACTCTGAGAAAGTGGCTCAAAATAGCACCGGAGCACTAAACGCAGACGGCTCGTCACATCCAGCTCGGTGTTCAGGAGGAGAACGAGGAACGCACCGGCGGATGTCAAGAGCCGGACGGACGCAGGGAGGGACTGAGAGACAATGTTGTCCTTTTAACCAGCGTTGAAGTCTCAGCATTAAGGCACTCGAGCATGTTGCCAGAGACAGAAGAAGAAGAAGAAGGTTGTGATTCATTCAACAGCAAAACAAAAGCAGCTCGTCGATTCGGCACGTCTTATTAATATGATAATGACGCACGGCCGTCGCGTTAACTGGTCTTCTCCGATACCGACGTCATTAAGGAGTCTGTCACCGGTAGTGCGAGGGAGGTGAGGCGGGAACAAAGGTGGGGGAGGGGGAGGGGGGGGGGGGCAACTGTTTGGCTCCAGACGGACGGAGAGAACGAGAGGAAGAGGAGAGACATTTTCATCAGGATTATCCCGCAGCAGAGAATCTCATCTGGGAAAGTGGCCCAGAGCTTACTGAACACACACACAACCTTGTACGTCTATCCTTGTGAGGACACTCGTAGACATAGTGCATTCCCTGCCCTCTAACCTGAACCGCAAAACCAGGTCTGAACCCTCAAACAGGCCTTTGGAGGGCTGTCCCAAAGTGAGGACCGGCCAAAATGTCCTCGCTTTCTCCTTGGTCCTCACAAAGATAGCTGTACGTGGGGACACACACACACACACAGCCTCAGGAGGCTGCAGTAACTGGAAAAGCTCGGCTTCACCTCAGTTTGCCCAGAAAAGCCCCTCTTTCAGGCATCCAACTACACCCTGGTCCCTCCAGACAAACCCAGCAGCTGGATCTTAGTGTGTGTGTGTGTGTGTGTGTGTGTGTGTGTCTGTTCATCTCGGTGGAGTTCCTCCCTCTTGATTGCGCTGTTTATCGTCCGTGCATGCTGAAGCTCTTCCCCTGCAGCCAGGAGGAAAGCCTCGATGGCGGCGGCGGCGCTTTTGTATTCTGCTGCCGTTGGTCCACACGCAGACTTCAGGTTCAAGGGTCGAGACCAACACAATGTACGGACAAAGACAGAATTGTCAACAACTTCTTTGTTTGGCAAAAAACACCAAACATTTGCTCACACCGGCTTCACAGATGTGAGGATGTTCTTTTATGTTTCTGTACATTGAATAGTTTCAGGGCCTGGACTGTTGGTCGCATGAGACCGGAAGGTTCCCTCGGGGTCCGGGACCTTGTGGCAGGCATTTTTCACATACTGTTGGGGAAGTTTATTTTTGGCCTTTATTGGACAGTGTAGACCGCTGACAGGAACCGATGGCAGAGAGCGTGAGAGAGGGCTGGAACCAGCCGGACTGGAAGCAGGTATGCAAACGAGGGCTTAAGACCAGAGTCCACGGGACAATCGCAGGCCGACAAATAAATGAGTCTCAGCCTGTCAAATATGGCCTTTTGTTATCTCGGATCTGAACAGTAAAGCGTAGGCGTTGTTCTGTTTTTACAACAGAATACCTCACGGTGAAGCACACCGGCATGTGGGCACACCCAGCGTGCTCATAAAAACATGTCTTCAGCAGCACCCTGCTTATTACCAGTCAACACGCTATCCTTACGCGACATCACACAATGCCAGCGCCCGTCGTTCTCAGAAAACGACAGACCTGGAAATCCCGGTGTGGCAACATCTAGCCTTCAACCTGAGTTCTGGGAACGACAAAGGAAGTCGAGTTTGTAGGATCCGCTGCACGGCAGGACGCGTTCAGAGGCGTCCTCGGTAGATCGAAGGATCCGCTGGCTCTCTGCAGGTGAGCAAACGCACTTTCTGCCACCGGGAAGCAGTTCGTTCCACGCTGACCGGAGGAATGAGTTATTGTTGCTCCATTCTGAAACAGGCACCGTGGAGATACTCGCAATGAATAACGCAATCTGTAGATGTCCGACCAACAATTCCAGTTTGTTATGCGCGTAATATTGAATCAAGGACGAATGAATGCTGCTGAATCACACACCGGGCGGATGAGGGGAGACTCCTCTTTGTGGGTTCTTCGGTACCTGCTGGGGTTCTTCAGTACCTCCTGGGGTCCTTCAGTACCTCCTGGGGTTCTTCGGTACCTCCTGGGGTCCTTCAGTACCTGCTGGGGTTCTACGGTACCTCCTGGGGTTCTTCGGTACCTCCTGGGGTCCTTCGGTACCTGCTGGGGTTCTACGGTACCTGCTGGGGTTCTACGGTACCTCCTGGGGTTCTTCGGTACCTCCTGTGGTTCTTCGGTACCTGCTGGGGTTCTTCGGTACCTCCTGGGGTCCTTCGGTACCTCCTGGGGTTCTTCGGTACCTCCTGGGGTCCTTCGGTACCTCCTGGGGTTCTTCGGTACCTGCTGGGGTTCTTCGGTACCTGCTGGGGTTCTTCGGTACCTCCTGGGGTTCTACGGTACCTGCTGGGGTTCTTCGGTACCTCCTGGGGTCCTTCGGTACCTCCTGGGGTTCTTCGGTACCTCCTGGGGTCCTTCGGTACCTCCTGGGGTTCTTCGGTACCTCCTGGGGTTCTACGGTACCTGCTGGGGTTCTACGGTACCTGCTGGGGTCCTTCGGTACCTGCTGGGGTTCTACGGTACCTGCTGGGGTTCTACGGTACCTCCTGGGGTTCTTCGGTACCTCCTGTGGTTCTTCGGTACCTGCTGGGGTTCTTCGGTACCTCCTGGGGTCCTTCGGTACCTCCTGGGGTCCTTCGGTACCTCCTGGGGTTCTTCGGTACCTCCTGGGGTTCTTCGGTACCTCCTGGGGTCCTTCGGTACCTGCTGGGGTTCTACGGTACCTGCTGGGGTCCTACGGTACCTCCTGGGGTTCTACGGTACCTCCTGTGGTTCTTCGGTACCTGCTGGGGTCCTTCGGTACCTCCTGGGGTTCTTCGGTACCTGCTGGGGTTCTTCAGTACCTGCTGTCCCCATGTGAGGGTCCCGGGTCAGAGGATGTGGACGGACTGGAGAGTCCTCGGAGGAGGATTTGTGATTTTGGGCAACACAACAATATATTGAATTGAATTAGAACCCAAACAACGATCTTCTTCTAGCCCTAACTAAGTATCTCACCATCTTCCATTACACCTGACAAAGTAGTTGTGTTTAATAAACCTCACTGAGCTTCCTGCAAGAGCTGAACTTTTATTTTGAAAATACTGCATTCGTGTCAGGAGGGTAAACCGACACGTGTTGCTGGACAACACACGATAAACGAGGAGCAACCTCTCGTAAGATATCGCACAGCGTTGGGAATACGTTGAATACCATGGAGCCGATCCTCTGAAAGAAGAATTAGAAAGCACGTCAGCAATCAGGCCATGAGAGCAGTGATCAGAGACTCGACCCCCTCTGCTGCTGAAACCATTCAATCACATCGCTTCTGTTTGTTCACAATGCAGCTGCAACAACAACACAGACGGATGTTTCAAGAGATCCTCTTCTGACAGCCACCTCCATCTGTTTGTCTCTTCTTCACTGTGTCTCAGTCACAATCTGTGCATCCGTTGATCTTCACGCTCCACCTACTGCACCATCGCGCAGCCAGCGGCGGAGATCAGAACGTTTGTTCAGAGAAGACGCGACGCACGAGACGAGTGTGTGCGTGTGTGTGTGTGTGTGTGTGTGTGTGTGTGTGCACACATTCTGATTCGGTGTAGCTGGTGGTTTGTAATTATCACATTTGGGTGATTATTTCGTTTACATGTATTTGTATTCATTTTGTTTTTGTTCCAGAGCTTTCAGTCACACTTCATGGTCTTCTCACTGGAACACAGGAACCACGTTCTGGTTCTAGGATTTCCTAAAAAACAATAATACACAAGCGCCAAAATCATTCGTTCATTTGAATGTTGATCCAAAGCGCAGCACGCAGCGTCCAGAGGAGGTCAATACCGCACTGAGGCCTCACAGCCAGCAGACGGATACGTGGTTATGGATATCAATCGCACATTAGTAAAACCAGATTCAGCTTTAACCCTCTGAACCCCAAAGTGTTCATGTCACAGGTCTCTCCTCTCCTGCTCCTCCTGAAATGCTCCAGAGTTGTAGAACATGTGGGATATCTGCTGCCGCCGCCCAGTTAAAGGTTAAAACAACAGCAAGGCATTTACATATAGAGTGTGTGTGTGTGTGTGTGTGTGGGGGGGGGGCTAGGTGTGGACTGAAGGACTCGGAGAGAGTCCACTTGGGACGGGATCACCTCGGATGCTTTAACGCCACAAAAAGTACATGAATGTGTTTTTGAATGTGATTCAGTGAAAGGTGTTTTCTTTGGCATCGAGTGATTGTTGACTCACATGAAGTCCTCCAGCAGTCCTGCACCAGATGCACATGCTGATGAACAGATGGCACAACGACACACTTTTTATCACATCGCAAACAAACGGACACCTTTGGACCGGACCCTGTCGTCTGACGGCACACCTTCATCTGCCCCGCAGCCAAACACTGATCGCTGAGCGCCTGCATTGTTCTGCAGAGGTTGGGTGAGCGGGGGAGGGGGGGGAGGAGGGGGGGGGGGGATAGAGAGCTGAATGGGTGTGACTGAGCCGTGCATGCTATTATGTAGGAGGGACGGATTGTAACGAAAGGTCATGTGACAGATCAGGTGTGTTTTGGAGACATGTTGTCTTGTTTCTGTAGCATCTAGGTCACACGCACACGCACACACACACACACATTGAAGGTGTGTGTGAGGTACCAGGTCCGTCTCACACACCTTGTGTGCACGTCGTCAGTGGCCGTTGAGGATTGAAGCGATGCGTCGTTATCCGTCCCGGGGGAAGCTCAACGTGCAGCCGGATGAAGAGCTTTCACACAGAACGCTGCGTTTACATGAGAAAGGTCCGTCGTCGTCACTGTGACCCGCACGCTGACACCGACACCCTGTCGGCACCGGCGCTGGTGACAGTGTTACAGCAACGTAATGACGATCCGGAGACGCTTCACTGAGGAGTGTGTGTGTGTGTGTGTGTGTGTGTGTTAGACTGTGATGCAGCAGAGTTGAATGGGCTTCATTGTGTTCCAACAACACTATCTTGGAGACAGAGTGGCGAGCCAATGCGCACACACACACACACACACACTCTCTCACACTCACTCTCACACACACACACACACATAATGAGCAGCACTGTACTTTCATCAACAGCGGTCTTGTTCTCTGAGAAGCGTTTTACAGGTGAAGACACGACTTGTTTGGTTTTTTTTTGCCGGATCAGACAAAGAGTGCAAACTTCAGCTTCACACGAACCACAAAGTGCACGTTACCTAAATGATGATCATCCAGTTAAATGAATGAACCTCGTAACCTCCTGCTGTGAAACCATGAAGTCATCTCCAGTCTGCTGAGACGTGTTCTTCTGTTGATGATACATCGGACCCGCCGGCTGCTTTTATACACATCTTACATGTTTTACAGGATGGAAAAGGGTGAAAGCATTATTTGTTTGGAGATTTGTAAGTCTTGCTCTGCATATGATCGTAGCGCTAGCACTGTCGCCTCCCGGCAGGAGGGGCCGGGGTTCGATTCCCGGGCTGGACGGTTCTCCCCGTGTCAGCGGGTTCCCTCCGGGCTTCTCCGTCTTCCTCCCGACGGCTCCGGGCTGCTGGTGGGTGTGATGCGTGTCGGCCGTGGCAGGCTGCCCGCTGCGCGGGTCGCTGTCAACCATTCGAGGTTACACAGTGAGTGAAAACATCAAGAGGCCAGCACTTAACACCCTTCTGTCTCGAGCTGAATGTTGCTGTTGCAGCCATATTGTGAACACAAAGCTCAGCTTGTTCCCGTTTAGTTCCAAGTGCAAACCAGAAGCTCTCGTCTGATGACTGTGAGCAGAAGAGACGGCCACGCTGAGTGTTTCTGAGCTGCACTGATGGCAAAGGAGGAAGAACACACACGCGCACACTCCATGTTGGCTGCTTGTTGTGTACACACATGCTGTTAGATCTGCCTTCACACACACACACACACACACACACGCTCTGACACTTCTATATCTGGTTCCTCTCGTTCTGCACGGCGCAATCAGTGGAAGTGACGCGCAGTGAAAACACGGCAGGAATACCCATCAGGCAGCGGGAGGTGAAAGCCCGAGGACAGGTAGAAGTGTTAATAAACCCCCCACACACACACACACACACACACACACACACACACACACACACACATCATTGTTCACTGCTTTGGTGGTCTTTGTTTCTAAATCTGAGGAAGAAATAGTTTTGTCGACGAAAAACCTAAATTAAAGAAGGAAGGAACGGTCAGAAGAAAGCGAATGACTTTGGATCCATATCTGCATTCTAAATACACTCTCACTACTGTGGGACGCGATCAGTATTCATTCAGGGACAGGTAGTCACAGGTCACAGGTGTTTACTGCTCTGATTGGCAATGATGAGAACATAACGCGCACGTTTTTGGTTTCAGTCGTTCTTCATGCTTTTTTTTACGCTGAATGAATTATTTCTGAGAAACTAATGAGCAAAGTCCAAAAACCCACAAAGAAGAATAAAGTTTCCCATGATCACCAGAGGCCCTGAGATTATATTTTGAACGCTAAAATGCAGAAGTCTGCGGGGATTGGAACCATCAGCTGCTTCAGTAGGACCGTTCTTAGCTGCCTTGCTCGGGGGCAGCTCGGTCCTGTGTTGCAGAGGTTGTGCTCGTCGTGTTCACCTTCCTACCCGTCGAGTCTCAGACTGACCTCGGCGTCTCAGGCGTGTTTCGATCGCGATGGAAGGCGGTTAAAAGAAGGTTCTACGTTTTGCTTTTATTTGAACGTTGTAGTAAAGCTGCGATTATTGCGATGTGTGAACCAGAAGCTGCCTGTTGGTTTATATAATCGGCCGACTGCGTCTGCGGTCCAGAGACGTCACGAGAATCCATTTGTTTTTCTGTGGTTGATGCCAACATTCTCAAAAACACGGCGTTGTTTTTTTTTCCGAGCAGGAAGTGTGTTCACGGCCCAACGTTCCTGCTCGGCTCTTGTGGAGCTTTCCTCCGACCTCCGACCTCCCGCCTCGTCAGCGAGTGTCCGGCTGGCCTGAGACGGACTCGCTGTTTCGGGGACATAATGCAGCATTTATTCAGGACAAGAGGCTGATTGTGCTCCTCAGTGATCCTCTTCATCTGCTGCAGCGTACAGCTGCTGTTTGTGTTCGCATTGTCTACCCGGAGGGACCGCGTCACCGTCTTCTGCTTTAATTGAGGAATCTGTTGTTCTGGTTTTCGGTTCGAGACTTTCTTTTGTCCTCTGACGGGAAACTTAATTCACGGCAAGTTGAAGACGCAATGCGGCCTCGCACGCCGACGTATACCCGACCGACCTCGTCACCTTTACTTCAGAGCCGTCGCGGAGGGGAAACTCATCGCGTTCAGAATAACCTCGCGTCACCCCACTGAGTCCTCCTGCTCGCTGTAATTACCCTCATTAAGGAAATCCACCTTCGTCCCCTTCCTCGTCTTCACCACTTTAAGGTCAGAGGAATCTTGTGTTTACGTCTGTGCTGCCGGGGAGCCGAGGCTGTTTTACAGTCGGATGATTGAAACAGAAGCGATCCAGGAAATGAAGTTCATTCTGCTCCCAATGCCCCCCCCCCCCCCCCCCACACACACACACACACACACACACACACACACACACACACACACACACACACAGAGCAGGAAGCAGAACGAGCAGTGGAGTGGAGGCCTGCTGGAGCGTTCTGGTTTGGTGTCCGAGAGGAGGAACTCTTCGAGGTTCTGGTCAGCGAGCTGAGAGCAGATCGACGGAGGTATTCCCTCCTCTCAGGTTCTGTGATTTCAATATTTTAGAGGTTTGAAAACAATCGTCCGTCTTAGATTCATGTCTTTCCTTTCATCTCAAAGCCGTTTGGATTGTGTTTCATCTCTGACGGGCTTCTCAGGGTGCAAACTATCGGGTCATTGCACATTTGTGTTTCTTTCGTCATCAACTCAGATGTTTCAGATGTTTGCAAAGAGAAAGAAGCGTAGAAAACAGACGAGCTCCAGATGGCGAATATTAACATGAGTAAGAACGGGCGGACAGTCGGAGGCAGGTGTTTGGTGTACCGAGCATGAAGCTCGAGCTGACGGACAACTAGGGTTGGGTACCGAAACTCGGTGCCAATATGGAACCGGTTCCTATACGTCCGGTGTCTACCGGACCGAAACGTAACGCAGATTTCGGTGCTTGAGCCGATTTGAAATACTTTTGTGACACTACTCTGATGACTCGTCCTGGCAGCAGGACTCGGTCCTCCGCTCCTCACTCACAGTATTAATACAACGGGTACGTAGCGCTGCCGCTCATCAGCACAACAACACAGGCACGCCAAAGCGTCTTCTTCTTCTTCTTCTTTGAGACCAACTGGCGGTTGGCAAACAACGAATTGGTGCATTACCGCCACCTACTGGTAAAATAAAATAAGTCATGAGACGTGTCGTATTTTGCCAGAGATGGAAAATATGCTCATATTTCTGCAAAATAATTGCTGAAGTTTGAAGCTGTAGTGTGTGTACAGAGTGTGTGTGTTTTGTATTTATTTATATTTATTTAGGTATACTGTAAACTGTTAACAGTTAACATATTGTTCATAGTTAAAAAGTTTGAAGCTGTAGTTTGAAGCCAAGTGTTTTGTATTTATTTATATTTATAGTATACTTTAACAGTTAATATATTGTTCAATTTGAACAATATATTATCGGTTCAGGCACCGTTTAGGCACCGGTATCGTTTTAAAAGTATCGTTTTAGCACCGGTATCGGAAAAAACCCAAACGATACCCAACCCTACGGACAACACGTTGATGTTTACGTTTTTAATCTTCTCTTCGTCGTGCACAGCGGTAGATGTGCTGAAGACGGTTGTGGTGTCGACGGTGCAGAGAGCATCGAGTCGGACGTTGTGATGTGATCTTTGAACGTCTGGAAAAGCCGAGAGATTCCTTCTTGAATTCTGGATTCCTGTTCAAACTGTACGTCAACTCTTCTTTCATTTTTCGATGAAGTTCCCAACAGCTGACGTTTCCTCTCTTCCATCTTTAACTTTACTGTTTTCATGGGAAATGTTCAAAGCACCGTTCTGTCCTTTGAAGCAGCGTTGAAACATCGACATCACACCGATCACCTTCACCTCGACCCCGTCTCTGTTACTGCGTCTCAAGGCATCGCATCCTCATGAAACGGTTCCATGGCATTCAACAAAACGTCACGTTTTTTTGTTTGTTTTATCGATAAAAGTTCAGCATCACGTGACACGTGATTCGGGGCATTGTTCTTTGGAGGCTCAGCTGAGAATGCTGGCTGAGACCTTCTGAAATCTGACATCGTTAACAGTGAAACTCTTTCCAGACAACACTGAGCTGTACGTCTGTGTTTTACAACACGACAAACTCCGACAACACCGGCACACGTGACAACAAACGGAAAACAAAAAGGGTTTTATTTCGCCGCCGGGTGTTTTCCATAATGTTGTCCGACTCTGAGCCTGTGAGTGGCAGGAACAAGCAACTTTCAGCGGACGTACATTGACGGTGATGAGTTGCCTCAATAGGCAAAACTATTTCAGAAGCTGTTGTCCCCCGACAGGAGACAATAGAGCCTAAGAAACACCAGAGTTACCCTGAAACAGAAGACGCCTGTGAGTCTGTCGTTCTGTACATGCAAATCCTACAACCGGCGCTCTGCCTCGCCGTCACAACAGGAAGGCTTGACGCCACTAACGGGCCCTGTGTGTGTGTGTGTGTGTGTGTGTGTGTGTGTGTGTGTGTGTGTGTGTGTGTGTGTGTGTGTGTGTGTGTGATTGAATGAGTCGAGATGAAGAGGAGCGGACAGATGTTGCTGAATTTCCAGGAACTGAATTGGACCCCGCTGCTGCTCGATGCCGTGTTCCCGCCGCTTGTTTGTCTTTGTGCGTTTCCTTTATCGGCTGTTGTCGATCAATAGCAGGAGCCAAAAGGTGCTGCAACCGTCAACTCGCTGCCCACACGGGTCAATGAGTCTCCTCCCTCACGTTGGCCTCCAGAGAGCCGGGAGGAGCAGCTCACTGGCTACTTTTTCTATGTTCGTGAGAGAGGGAAATAAATCCCTTATTGGTCTCGCTGTCCGTCGGGTTTCGTGTCCATGTGACTTTATTTAGCTCAACAACCAGGTGGCGGACAGATCGGTGGTTCTTTAATTGGTCAGATCGGGTCAACGCACCGGTTCCCTCGGCGGCGGCGTCTGTTCTCACTCGTAGCTCTGCTGGAGGCTGAAGTCTGTCCTGCTGGGGAGCGTTGATGCTTTTGCTCCTTTAGTTTCTGTCAAGTTCACGACTGAACTTCAACTCATCATTGCGTGTCGCCGTGTTAATACGAACAATGTGCTGCAGCTCGAATCACAGCCTCCAACTCACAACGCATACCCGCCGCGCTCACGCCGTGCCGTCGCCTCCGTGATTTCTCATTAAAATAACGGAACAACGCCTCGCAGCGCTCGGCTCTGCAGCGGTGGGAGCTTCAAAATGTCAGCAAACTTCTTTTTAACAGAAGATGGAGACGGAGAGAAAACAGGCTGCAGGAAGAAAAGAATGACAATGAGGTGTCAGCGAGGGGGGGATTGAACAGTGTGTGTGTGGGGGGGGGGGGGGGGTATTTGTGTGGGCAGATCAGCAGGAGAGGCAGCGCAGCAAACAGCCCCGCGTTATTTACCCAGCTCTGAGGGATCGGACATGCTAGCTCGCTCAAACATACGCCCTCTCTCTCTCTCTCTTCCCTCTCTCTCTCTCTCTCTCTCTCTCTCTGTTTCCTCCACAGTCCTGACCTTTGCAGGTGAGGCTTGTGCCGTCTGAAGGGAAGGCCGGCAGAGAGAGGAGGGCACTTGAGATGCTGTAGCCGGTTAGCCGGGCGGCCAAATGGTCTGTTGTGTTGGAAACATGAGCTGCAGGAAAGAAATGAATGCTGGACTTCAGCAGCTTTAAATTTAAAATTCCACGAGAGACGGATGTCTAAAAAACACGGCGTGTTGCCTCTGAGCTGGCAGCTGGAAACCTTTGAAAGTGTCCCAGCCAGGGCGTCGCCTCCGGCGGTTTATTGCTGCGACGCCGTTATCTCGGATCGAAGCTGCGACTCTTTGACAGCGACGACGCGACCGACCTCTGACCTCTCTGTCGGCCCAGACGCTGATGGAGTTTCTCCGGAGACGTGCAGCACTCGGCCTGCAGTACGCAGAGTTTCAGCCCCCCCCCCCCTCTCTGCAGCCCTATTTGTTGTTATATACACAACGGTCAGGTCCATCCCCGTGTAAAACAGCTGAAGCCGGGTCAGTCAGACCTGTTCGTCCGACAGGTGAAAGCTGCTGGAGGAGAGATGCAGGTCACGGTCTGGTTAGGATGCGGTGATGCTCCTATGGCAACACGGCAGGAAGCAGACCTGCAGCGTAGTCGTGAACGGCACTTTGCAGCCATGGTTAAGGTCTTTGTCTCTGTTTCACTCGCGCTTCCTCAGCGCACAACGTGCCCGCATGCGTCTGAGCAGTTGTCCACAGCACCAGCTGGTGTTTTAGATTCACGCCGTTAGCAGTTGCAGCTCCATGTCTCGATGTCTCGGCATCCTGTGGTTGACGTCTGCACACAAACGGAGCCCGGTTTGGAAACGTTCAGGAAGTTCATTTGGCTCCAAATAGGTGAGTGGTCAGCGCTCATCCTGCGAGCTGCCAAATCCTTTTATATCCACTGTTGACTCTCCCACAGCAGCCTCGCGTGCTGCTGTGGGAGAGTCACGCAGATGACTTTTAAATGTCTTTATATTCTCAGACGGGTCACAGAGAGGCTGAAGGAGGAGTCGTGGATCGTGGAGCGCAGCTTAGTTTGAAGCGTATATTTCCTGTCATGTTTTAAACTCTGGGACCTGCATGACGTTATTTGCAGAGCCGCTTTGCTTCCTTGTTGTTTTCTGTGCCGCTGCTAAAATGAACTTCCCTAAATGTCAAGTCCGAACGTGAGAGAGGGTGCGGTGCGAAGGTCCCGGTGTTAACGCGCACAAAGCAACTGTTTCTTGAGACATGAATTCACTCGTGAAGGCCTCGTGCACGAACACACACACACACACACACAGCGGGGGCATGCACGGCGCCTCCTCTCAACTGTGCCTGTAACAGTTAAGTGAGCCGCGCGGTGCAGCGACAGGCCTTGTGATTGCAGTTGGCAACCGGCCGTGTTACAAGTCTGAACAACGGCGAGGCCGCCGGGGGAAAGAACTCAAAGGAACGCCGTCGCTGTCACACGTGCAAAACAGCAACTGCTGACCAATCCGTCACACTGCTTTACAGAAGCCGTGCTGCGAGCAGGAAACAGAGGAGGGCTGTGTGTGTGTGTGTGTGTGTGTGTGTGTGTGTGTTTGCATGTGTCGGTGTGTGTGTGTGTGTGTGTGTGTGTGTGTTTTTGCATGTGTCGGTGTGTGTGTGTGTGTGTGTTTGCATGTGTCGGTGTGTGTGTGTGTGTGTGTGTGTGTGTTTGCATGTGTCGGTGTGTGTGTGTGTGTGTGTGTGTGTGTGTTTGTTTGCATGTGTCTGTGTGTGTGTGTGTGTTTGCATGTGTCGGTGTGTGTGTGTATGTTTTCATGTGTCGGTGTGTGTGTGTGTGTTTGCATGTGTCGGTGTGTGTGTGTGTGTTTGCATGTGTCGGTGTGTGTGTGTGTGTTTGCATGTGTCGGTGTGTGTGTGTGTGTGTGTTTTCATGTGTCTGTGTGTGTGTGTGTTTTCATGTGTCGGTGTGTGTGTGTGTGTGTTTTCATGTGTCGGTGTGTGTGTGTGTGTGTTTGCATGTGTCGGTGTGTGTGTGTGAGTATGTGTGTGTGTGTGTGTGTGTGTGTGTGTGTGTGTGTGTGTGTGTGTGTGTGTTTGCATGTGTCGGTGTGTGTCAGGAGTGCAGGCAGGTCTGAATGTGCTCTCTCGGGTCGGGTGAGGTGAGTGGTATGAGTCGGTAGTCTATGAACGCAGGCTCATGCGATCGCTCATATTCCTCTTCAAAGTAACTTGTATCTCGTACGTGAGTCGACAACTTCAACACAAGAACATTGGAGCTGAAGCATTTCAATCACGGTTACTGAGGCGGATTCAGAGGGAAGAACCAGCTGTTTGACGACGGCTCTCTAATGAATACTTTTATGTGACTTCTTTTAAAAGCTGCATACTGAAGAGACTTCAATGAAATCAGTAGCCAAATCACAGGTTCCCCAAAACAATCATAACAACATGTGGAAGAAAGGAGAAAATGTCCTAATTTCCCAACTTCAAAAAGACACCAAAAGAAAACACAAGCAGCTTAATACAAAAAGATTTACATTTATTGTTAGACGGCGACCTAGCTGCAGCAAAGGTAACGTTAGTTTAACTTCTGTACACAGGTTAACTTGCATAACGTATTTAACTTGCATCAAATATGTAAAGTACTTAACTTACATCATGTACTTAAAGTATTTAACTTACATCACTTACTTAAAGTACTTAACTTACATAACGTACAGTACTTAACTTACATCAGGTACTTAAAGTACTTAACTTACATCAGGTACTTAAAGTACTTAACTTACATAACGTACAGTACTTAACTTACATCAAGTACTTAAAGTACCTAACTTACATCAGGTACTTAAAGTATTTAACTTACATCACTTACTTAAAGTACTTAACTTACATAACGTACAGTACTTAACTTACATCAGGTACTTAAAGTACTTAACTTACATAACGTACAGTACTTAACTTACATCAAGTACTTAAAGTACTTAACTTACATCAGGTACTTAAAGTACCTAACTTACATCAGGTACTTAAAGTATTTAACTTACATCACTTACTTAAAGTACTTAACTTACATAACGTACAGTACTTAACTTACATCAGGTACTTAAAGTACTTAACTTACATCAGGTACTTAAAGTACTTAACTTACATAACGTACAGTACTTAACTTACATCAAGTACTTAAAGTACCTAACTTACATCAGGTACTTAAAGTACTTAACTTACATCACTTACTTAAATTACTTAACTTACATCAGGTACATAAAGTACTTAACTTACATCAGGTACTTAAAGTACTTAACTTACATCAGGTACTTAAAGTACTTAACTTACATCACTTACTTAAATTACTTAACTTACATCAGGTACATAAAGTACTTAACTTACATCATGTACTTAAAGTACTTAACTTACATCATGTACTTAAAGTACTTAACTTACATCAGGTACTTAAAGTACTTAACTTACATCAGGTACTTAAAGTACTTAACTTACATAACGTACAGTACTTAACTTACATCAAGTACTTAAAGTACCTAACTTACATCAGGTACTTAAAGTACTTAACTTACATCACTTACTTAAATTACTTAACTTACATCAGGTACATAAAGTACTTAACTTACATCATGTACTTAAAGTACTTAACTTACATCAGGTACTTAAAGTACTTAACTTACATCACTTACTTAAAGTACTTAACTTACATCACGTACATAAAGTACTTAACTTACATGTCGTACACTTTTCTTTTGCTGTGTTTTGGTTGTGTCTATATGTTTCTGTCTGTTTCTCTATGAATGTTAACTGTTTAAATTTGAGATTTTGTTATTTTAGTTGCCTTGAAACATCTGGCCGGGGACAGCAGATGGAAATTAGCCTCTCTGGCTAACTCTGGCTCACTTACAGTGTAACTGTTAATTAGTGTGCATTGTCCCTGAAAAATAAATAAATAAATAAAATACATCACTTACTTAAAGTACTTAACTTACATAACGTACAGTAATTAACTTACATCATGTACTTAAAATACTGAACTTACACCACGTACGTAAAGTACTTAACTTACATCAGGTACTTAAAGTACTTAACTTACATCAGGTACTTAAAGTACTTAGCTTACATCAGGTACATAACGTACTTAACTTACATCATGTACTTAAAGTACTTAACTTACATCAGGTACTTAAAGTACTTAGCTTACATCAGGTACATAAAGTACTTAACTTACATCATGTACTTAAAGTACTTAACTTACATCACTTACTTAAAGTACTTAACTTACATCAGGTACTTAAAGTACTTAACTTACATCACGTACGTAAAGTACTTAACTTACATCAGGTACTTAAAGTACTTAACTTACATCACGTACGTAAAGTACTTAACTTACATCAGGTACTTAAAGTACTTGACTTACATCACGTACGTAAAGTACTTAACTTACATCAGGTACTTAACTTACACCACGTACGTAAAGTACTTAACTTACATCATCAGAGACAAAACATGCACTAAATATAACGAACATGATTAATATTTCACCACTTTTCCTTCTTCCGATTCCAGAAAACCAAACATTTCTCAAACTGTCGGTTCTTAAAGTCTTGAGCCTTTTTCTTGTTTCTTATTCTAGGTTGCGATGGATGGGGGGGGGAGATAATAGTTGTACAAGTACACGCATGTGTACATATTTGCATATAAATAAGACACCTGCCAGTCAAGTCAAGCGAGACATTGATCACATTCTCAATTTCACTTCCACCAGAAAAGGCAGATGCACTTTTCTCACACTTCCTCTTTTGTTTGCGTGAAACTGTTCAATATGTTTCAGTGTTTCTCTGCCGACTCACCCACGAGGTCAAACGATGAGCCTCAGCCAAGACACGACAGTGAAATATGGCTAGTTATAGTGATGATATTGTCTTCAGATGTCCTCTCTGTGTTCATGAGACATTATTCTTTATCTGAACTTTAAATTCAGAGGTGATTTGTTGTGACGTGATTTTCCAAAACGAGGTTTTCTCTGAACCCAAAAACCCGTCGGCGGGATTGAAGAGCATGTTTTCTCACTGGAATTGCACCGAGTTCACCGCTATTATCGTCAAATGTTCATCTTTCCGACGGTCCTTGAACACATCAACGCTTCCGTCAGCAAAAGCAGCTGAAACGAATCTTAAGAATGTGATGTTTCATCAAAAACATTTTATTCTAAGTGTCGCATTGAAAACCCGCCCCGAACTGTTTGTTGTTCAGAGGTTTCAGATAATTCTGTTGCTGTTACATCTCTGCTCAGCACTCTGCATGTTTTGGCCTCTCTGATGATGAAGGTGGAGGTGTTCGACCCACGATGACTGTCGGGGGGGGGGGGGGGCTCCTCCTCCTCCTCCTCCTCCTCTCTTCACGGGGAAATGTTGCAGATCAAGCGTTGCTCCATTGATCTCACTTTTGTGGTGTCTTTTTGTTTGAGGTGATGGGAGGATCGGCTACTACTGTAGCTACTGTAGGGGGATTGAACGTGTGTGTGTGTGTGTGTGTGTGTGTGTGTGTGTGTGTGTGTGTGTGTGTGTGTGTGTGTGTGTGTGTGTGTGTGTGTGTGTGTGTGTGTGTGAGAGAGAGAGCAAAGTGCTTTCCAGTAAGTGAAGCTGACAGCAGTTCTTCCAGATTACAGGACTCAGCCGACTCTTTTCTTCCGTCTCTCTCTGCCTTCGCTTCCCTCGGCCTCCATCTTTTATTTCGTGTTTGTGTGAACTCTTAATAATTTGACGAGAGCCAGCAGGGTAATATTGCGGCTGTCAGATAACCCCCCCCCCCCCTTTAGACTTATCTTACTCGCATTAAGGTTGTAATCACAGAAGCACGACTCGATTAGCCCGGATGGATTACTCAAATTCCTCTTGGCACCGATGCAGCGCGGCGATTTGCTGGTCTGAGATATGAAATGGCTCGCAGCCACGACGGAGAATCCGACTTTAATGTTTGAGCTCGCTGGAAGAAGAAAAGCACACAAATGTAGGCCGGCAGGCCTGAACACATCCATGCTGTAGCTGATAGACGTCCAGTGTGGATATATATCAGTCTACATTCCAGCCAATAAGGAACAAGCAGAATATACATTCCATCTATAATAAGATGAATCCGTCACGTCTTTGTTGTCCATTTATCTGACCGTTAGTTTGTGGATGACTTCATCTCAGATGTTCCCATCATGATGTCACACAGCTCAAAGGGTTTACAGAGACCTCCGTAGGACACGCTGGTAAAGTATCTTTACGTTCATCTTCTCAGGTTCCTGCAGATGTTCAAACTATCGTCGCCGGTGTGTGAGTCCACAGCAGTGACGTTGTTTGTTTTGCCGTCAAACCAAATGTTTCTTGTCCCTCCTCCTCTGTGATGTCGTCTCCATCACACTCGGCTTCTTTCTTGATTCTGCATCCCTCCCCCACTTCTCTCTCTCTCCCCCTCTCTCTCTCTCTCCCTCCCCCTCTCTCCCCCTCTCCCTCTCTCTCTCTCCCCCTCCCCCTCTCTCTCTCTCTCCCTCCCCCTCTCTCCCCCTCTCCCTCTCTCCCCCTCTCCCTCTCTCTCTCTCTCTCTCCCTCTCTCCCCCTCTCTCTCTCTCTCCCCCTCTCCCTCTCTCTCTCTCCCACTCTCTCTCTCCCCCTCTCCCCCCCTCTCTCTCTCTCTCTCTCTCTCTCTCTCTCTCTCTCTCTCTCTCCCCCTCTCTCTCTCTCTCTCTCTCTCCCCCTCTCCCCCTCTCTCTCTCTCTCCCCCTCTCCCTCTCTCTCTCTCCCCCCCTCTCTCTCTCTCTCTCTCTCTCCCTCTCTCCCCCCCTCTCTCTCTCTCTCTCTCCCCCTCTCCCCCTCTCTCTCTCTCCCCCCCTCTCCCTCTCTCTCTCTCCCCCTCGCTCTCTCTCTCTCTCTCTCTCTCTCTCTCTCCCTCTCTCCCCCTCTCCCTCTCTCTCTCTCTCTCTCTCTCTCTCCCTGTTTATACCTCCCCTGCTCTCCCTCACATCCTGCACCCCCTCCTCTGTCCTCACACTCCTTTAAGACTTCCCTTTCTCTGCCTCGAGCTGTTTCTTTTTCACATTTCCACTCTCTACATTCCTCTCTCTAATCACTGATCTCTCTCTCCGTTGACCTATAATTAAAACCAGTCGGCGAGGCCGAAACGTGCCGCGTTCGAGTGGAACGCCGAACGTCCCGTTCGTCCGAGAGTTCGATTCAGCAACCGCTGCCAGAAGTGACTGTTTGGATGCTTTAAAGCTAACGTGGCCACTTCTCAGCTTCCTGTCGTGCATCCGTCAGCAACAATGCTGAACACAACGGCGCCGTCCTCTGGTCCATCGGGCCCGCGTCTCTGCTTTCAGCAATTACCGCTCGGACCGCGGACTAATGCGAAGACCATGAGGTTCAACTCGAGCCAAAATGGACCCTTTTCTAAATGGCTTCCTGTTTCCGTAACAACAATGGAGGCCACACAGACAATGGGAGTGTGTCAGCGAAACCTAAGTGTTTTTGTGGGTGTTGACCCACTTTAGCTAATCCCAGGCCTGCGTGTCCGCCTGCAGAGCTCAGTATCAAGAAGTACAATCTATTGGTTTCATGTACAGGGACACGGATTATCTGTTTCTCTAGTGTCACTCAGGATGAAAATAATGCCGACGGAAAATCTATTAGGATTCTTAATCATGGTGGACACATGAATAAAATGAATCCATGTGAGTAAACAACAGTCAGACCAAGTGACGTTATAATATTTATATATATAATATTTAGAAAGACGACTATTGAACGAGAGCGGACGAGTCCAACAAACCAGAAGACCGGTGTTCAACACCATGTTGAGGTTTTTATGGTAGTAGTTTAGTCTGAACCTAACTGTTGGTTTAGTTGTCTGAACCTAACTGTTGGTTTAGTTGTCTGAACCTAACTGTTGGTGTTGTTGTCTGAACCTAACTGTTGGTTTAGTTGTCTTAACCTAACTGTTGGTTTAGTTGTCTAAACCTAACTGTTGGTGTTGTTGTCTGAACCTAACTGTTGGTTTAGTTGTCTAAACCTAACTGTTGGTTTAGTTGTCTAAACCTAACTGTTGGTGTTGTTGTCTGAACCTAACTGTTGGTTTAGTTGTCTTAACCTAACTGTTGGTTTAGTTGTCTTAACCTAACTGTTGGTTTAGTTGTCTAAGCCTAACTGTTGGTTTAGTTGTCTTAACCCAACTGTTGGTTTAGTTGTCTGAACCTAACTGTTGGTTTAGTTGTCTGAACCTAACTGTTGGTTTAGTTGTCTAAACCTAACTGTTGGTTTAGTTGTCTAAACCTAACTGTTGGTGTTGTTGTCTGAACCTAACTGTTGGTGTTGTTGTCTGAACCTAACTGTTGGTGTTGTTGTCTGAACCTAACTGTTGGTTTAGTTGTCTTAACCTAACTGTTGGTTTAGTTGTCTTAACCTAACTGTTGGTGTTGTTGTCTGAACCTAACTGTTGGTGTTGTTGTCTTAACCTAATTGTTGGTTTATTTGTCTGAACCTAACATTATCTTTATCACACTTAAACACATTCTGTCCGTTCAGCACATCTTCATTCACCGCTCAAAGCTGCTCGGCCTCTGGAGGGGTCCCGGTGGATGGGGGGGGGGGGGGGGGGGGCAGTGTAATGTACCATGGAACACTTGTGTCTTCCTTCAGTGCAGAGAGCGAACGGGGGGAACGAGAGAAAGACCTCACGGACCGCTACAGAGCTGAAATATAGATGAGGTCTGAGGAATGGAGGCACTTCACCCCCCCCCCCCCCCCACACACTCACACACACACTAAATCACACCCACAACACCCAAAACTAAATATTCCTCATTCCTCACACGCACCAAATCTCTCGCAAGAGGCAGCACACATTCACAGTGCAGCTCCAGCCGTCCACCTCCCAATGGTCACCTAAACCCCGGCTCTACCTCAGCACACACACACACACACACACGCACACACACACACACTGTTTGAGCCCCCCCCCCCCCCCTGCCTGCATTATTGAAACCCACTTAGCACGCTGGCTTTCTCCTGACATCTGACTCACCGACGCAGTGACCCGAGAGAGGAAGGAAGAGCAGGATTCTCTGATTCTGCAGCAAAAGAGACGAGAGACGAAGTTGCTCTGATGTTCTGGTCCCGTGCTAGAAAGAACAGAGAGATCCCATTGGGGCTGCACGATTATGGCCAAAATCATAACCGCGATTATGTTGATCAATATTGCCATCACGATTATTCATTCATTTTAGGGACAACATCTATTTATTGCACTTTCACGGTTAAATGAACAAGAGCACTGCTTCCACTTCCATGTTGTGCTACATTCAGGCTCATGTGCAACTCTTTGCATCAGCCTGCTGATGACATCACAGCGCATCTCGCAGAAATAAAATAGTCTCAACACTTTACCCAAAATGAAATCAACAGAGCACTGCTTTCACCTCCAGCTGATGTACATCAAAATAAAACGGTTCTGATCACCTGAAGCAAAATATAAATGAAATGTTTACCCGAAATAAAGAGCGAACTAAACATAAAGGTGTGTTGCTCACAGTATTTATTGGCCAAATTGCATGCGATTGCATGCGTTGTGCCAGCGTGTCGTTGGGAGGTGGATGGACACGCTGTGCCGGGTCCCGGTTCTGGTTTCTGGGTTGACGTTGGACACGGACGGAGGTTCAGTGAGGTCACGTGAGCTTTGGCCTTCATGCGTTCATCCTACTGGGGTTTGTGGTGATTTCTCAGGTGGTTGTATTGCTATGCGGCGCAGACACAACTCTACGCACTCTGTGTTGATTTGTTCTTGGTTAACATCACTTGCCTGAAATCCAAAACACTTCCAGACAACGGATGATGATGCTTGTCGAGGGGCTGGCTCCTCCCCTTCTGCTCCTGACATTAGATTCACCTTTCACGCGCCGGTGACCGTCTGCTCCGCTGTCTCTCTTCTTCTACTCGACTGCAGACAGAACTTTCTGTGATGCTGCCGCTGCAGCGCGCGACGCCTCCCGACTCGTTCGCCCCCTGGTGGTCGGCTGACTGTTAGTTCAGGAAGCTCTTGATTTGATGTGTAGCAGAGCACGCATTTTAAACGTCAATATCGCAGACGATCATGCTCATTTAATCGTGGCAGCCAAAATCGTGATCGCGATTAAAATTCGATTAATTGTGCAGCCCGAGCTCCCATTGACCGCTCGGCAGATTCCTCAGCTGAAAACCGCTCACTTCTCCATTTAAATGGCAAAACGTAGTGAAATACTTAGTTATGTTTAATGAAGATGGTGAAATACTTAGTTATGTTTAATAAAGATGGGGAAATACTTAGTTATGTTTAATAAAGATGGTGAAATACTTAGTTATGTTTAATAAAGATGGGGAAATACTTAGTTATGTTTAATAAAGATGGTGAAATACTTAGTTATGTTTAATAAAGATGGTGAAATACTTAGTTATGTTTAATAAAGATGGTGAAATACTTAGTTATGTTTAATAAAGATGGGGAAATACTTAGTTATGTTTAATAAAGATGGTGAAATACTTAGTTATGTTTAATAAAGATGGTGAAATACTTAGTTATGTTTAATAAAGATGGTGAAATACTTAGTTATGTTTAATAAAGATGGGGAAATACTTAGTTATGTTTAATGAAGATGGTGAAATACTTAGTTATGTTTAATAAAGATGGGGAAATACTTAGTTATGTTTAATAAAGATGGTGAAATACTTAGTTATGTTTAATACAGATGGGGAAATACTTAGTTATGTTTAATAAAGATGGTGAAATACTTAGTTATGTTTAATAAAGATGGTGAAATACTTAGTTATGTTTAATAAAGATGGGGAAATACTTAGTTATGTTTAATACAGATGGTGAAATACTTAGTTATGTTTAATAAAGATGGTGAAATACTTAGTTATGTTTAATAAAGATGGGGAAATACTTAGTTATGTTTAATGAAGATGGTGAAATACTTAGTTATGTTTAATAAAGATGGTGAAATACTTAGTTATGTTTAATAAAGATGGTGAAATACTTAGTTATGTTGAATAAAGATGGTGAAATACTTAGTTATGTTGAATAAAGATGGTGAAATACTTAGTTATGTTTAATAAAGATGGTGAAATACTTAGTTATGTTTAATAAAGATGGGGAAATACTTAGTTATGTTTAATACAGATGGTGAAATACTTAGTTATGTTTAATAAAGATGGTGAAATACTTAGTTATGTTTAATAAAGATGGGGAAATACTTAGTTATGTTTAATACAGATGGTGAAATACTTAGTTATGTTTAATAAAGATGGGGAAATACTTAGTTATGTTTAATAAAGATGGTGAAATACTTAGTTATGTTTAATACAGATGGTGAAATACTTAGTTATGTTTAATAAAGATGGTGAAATACTTAGTTATGTTTAATAAAGATGGTGAAATACTTAGTTATGTTTAATAAAGATGGGGAAATACTTAGTTATGTTTAATAAAGATGGTGAAATACTTAGTTATGTTTAATAAAGATGGTGAAATACTTAGTTATGTTTCATAAAGATGGGGAAATACTTAGTTATGTTTAATACAGATGGTGAAATACTTAGTTATGTTTAATAAAGATGGGGAAATACTTAGTTATGTTTAATGAAGATGGTGAAATACTTAGTTATGTTTAATAAAGATGGTGAAATACTTAGTTATGTTTAATAAAGATGGTGAAATACTTAGTTATGTTGAATAAAGATGGTGAAATACTTAGTTATGTTTAATAAAGATGGTGAAATACTTAGTTATGTTTAATAAAGATGGAGAAATACTTAGTTATGTTTAATAAAGATGGGGAAATACTTAGTTATGTTTAATAAAGATGGTGAAATACTTAGTTATGTTTAATACAGATGGTGAAATACTTAGTTATGTTTAATAAAGATGGTGAAATACTTAGTTATGTTTAATACAGATGGTGAAATACTTAGTTATGTTTAATAAAGATGGGGAAATACTTAGTTATGTTTAATAAAGATGGTGAAATACTTAGTTATGTTTAATAAAGATGGGGAAATACTTAGTTATGTTTAATACAGATGGTGAAATACTTAGTTATGTTTAATAAAGATGGTGAAATGCTTTTGGAAGTGGCGTTACTGACGTACGCAAGTTCCCCGTCAGAGAGCTGAACTTGGACTTGTTTCACACGGGGAACTAGCGGCTCTCTCCTGGAGGAAAGAGGTTTTTGTTTCATTGTTTGTGAAGCTCTGCTTTAAAAAACAAAAATGTATTTCCACTTTGATAAACGTCTTTCAGTGAACGCCTTGGAAGCTAAACCCGTTGGCAGATTGTCAACGTGCATTCCAGCTCTTGTGAAGCAGCGCAGCGTTTGCTGCGTCGAACTCCTTCATGTTTGTTTCACTCTGTGCAGCATGAAGCACCTTTCCTTTGGGAATCAGCCCGTTCTACCTCAAGCTTACTTAAGCTTAGCTTTGGGTGGAGTAACAACATAAAGGCATCGGTCATAGAAGGAACAGCAGAACAGCTTTGTTGGTGATTTCCAGTGTGTCACGCCACGGCTACAGTTGCATGAAGTAACCGCTGTGTGTGAATGCACCCTTTGAGGAACTGTGAATGAGGAAGTGCAGTATATCTGCCCGGAGGGAGAGTTTCATCTTCTCACTATCTGCCTGTTTGCTAATGGAGGAGTCGCAGACAAGAAGCCGGTCGCTCTGTAGCGAGCAGGAACCAGAGGGAGCGTGAAGTGAGGGATCCGAGATGAAAGGCCGATGAACCTTTACGGCTTCCGTTACGAAACTCGTCCGTCTTGAGAAGACACTTCACGTTCAGTTACTTTCAATTTCATGCCGTTGTGTTTATCACATTAGCAGTTATGAGTAGGTTTTTGGAACAAAACTCTGCAAGAAGCATTTTTCTTGATGATTTATTGAACAAAAACTGGACAATGTTGGCAAGAATTGATGTTGTTTCGAGTTTATTTGAAGTCATGTGACTGTTGGTCTCAGGTGAATCAATCATGGCTTCATAGCTGAACTGAGTTACTCCGACTTTAACGTCTTCACAGGATCTGGTTGAAGCAAACGGTTCGTTTTAAATGAGACGTAGAATAGAATAAAATGACTTTAAGCTTCGATCCGGCTTCTCTTCCCTGTTGTGGAGACGTCGGTGTTTTACATTTCCACGGTAACGTCTGTCAGTGCCGGCGCTGCTGTTGTGAAACAGCGCAGTGTCTGTTTGAAGTGGTACTTTGATGAAACTCTGACGTGGATCATGATTTACTCCGTTGTTCCTTTTATTAACTCAACAGTCATTTTGTCTTTGAATGCCTCACTCGTATTATTTCATCCATATTATCGTCAACAAACCCCCAAAGATGTTCACTTACGTTACTGTTGACTGGTTTTCTGTCTGCTTGCACCGCGGTGATGGATGAATGCACGCTGAGGTGCTTCCTCACCCCCTCACCTCCTCACCCCCTCACCCCCTCACCTCCTCACCTCCTCACGCTGAGGTGCTTCCTCACCCCCTCACCTCCTCACCCCCTCACCCCCTCACCTCCTCACCTCCTCACCTCCTCACGCTGAGGTGCTTCCTCACCCCCTCACCTCCTCACCACCTCACCTCCTCACGCTGAGGTGCTTCCTCACCCCCTCACCCCCTCACCTCCTCACCCCCTCACCCCCTCACCCCCTCACCTCCTCACCTCCTCACCACCTCACCTCCTCACGCTGAGGTGCTTCCTCACCCCCTCACCTCCTCACCACCTCACCTCCTCACGCTGAGGTGCTTCCTCACCTCCTCACCACCTCACCCCCTCACCACCTCACCCCCTCACCTCCTCACGCTGAGGTGCTTCCTCACCCCCTCACCCCATCACCACCTCACCACCTCACCCCCTCACCTCCTCACCCCATCACCACCTCACCCCATCACCACCTCACCCCATCACCACCTCACCCCCTCACCACCTCACCTCCTCACCACCTCACCCCCTCACCTCCTCACCCCCTCACCTCCTCACCCCCTCACCACCTCACCTCCTCACCCCCTCACCACCTCACCCCCTCACCCCCTCACCTCCTCACCCCCTCACCCCCTCAGCACCTCACCCCCTCACCTCCTCACCCCCTCACCTCCTCACGCTGAGGTGCTTCCTCACCCCCTCACCACCTCACCCCCTCACCTCCTCACCCCCTCACCACCTCACCTCCTCATCCCCTCACCACCTCACCCCTCACCCCCTCACCTCCTCACCCCTCACCTCCTCACCCCCTCATCCCCTCACCACCTCACCCCTCACCTCCTCACGCTGAGGTGCTTCCTCACCACCTCACCTCCTCACCCCCTCACCTCCTCACGCTGAGGTGCTTCCTCACCTCCTCACCACCTCACCCCCTCACCACCTCACCTCCTCATCCCCTCACCACCTCACCCCTCACCCCCTCACCTCCTCACCCCCTCACCCCTCACCTCCTCACCACCTCACCTCCTCACCACCTCACCTCCTCACGCTGAGGTGCTTCCTCACCTCCTCACCACCTCACCCCCTCACCACCTCACCCCCTCACCTCCTCACGCTGAGGTGCTTCCTCACCCCCTCACCCCATCACCACCTCACCACCTCACGCTGAGGTGCTTCCTCACCCCCTCACCCCCTCACCTCCTCACCCCCTCACCCCCTCACCTCCTCACCTCCTCACCACCTCACCTCCTCACGCTGAGGTGCTTCCTCACCCCCTCACCTCCTCACCACCTCACCTCCTCACGCTGAGGTGCTTCCTCACCCCCTCACCCCCTCACCTCCTCACCCCCTCACCCCCTCACCTCCTCACCTCCTCACCACCTCACCTCCCAAAACATTTGCCGCGTAATTCAGTGAAAGTACTCGTGATAAAAACAACGGATCTAAAAGAGAAAAAGCATAAAACGTCCCGAGTGTGTAAAAGTCTTTGCTGCTGTTTGTTAGATGTGTTTTTAGAGAAAGGCCTCATGACGTCATCCTCACCGGGAGACTCCAGAAACAAACACTCAAACGTCGGCTTCTAATTTTCGAGATTTTATTTAATTTTTTTTTTACAACATCTTATAATTTAAAAGATGCACTGATGTGTTGTCTGTAGCCATGACTACAGACAGACTCCTGCTGGTCTGCCAGCCCCAAAGTCCAGTTCAATGGGGAACTGGGTCAGCACACACACACACACACACACACACACACACACAGTCAGACTGATGAAATTAGGAGCAGCAGTTAACTGGGACCCTCGTCCTCCTCCTCGTCCTCCTCGTCCTCCTCCGGTTGTTTATCGCTCCGATCGGCCTCCGTGTCTCCAAACCAAATGTTTGGGCTGCGTCCTCTGGGCTCCTCTAAACCCTCCAGGGGGGTTTACATGTGCAACCCCTTCAAACCTCCTCCCACAGAGGGGGGGGGGGGGGGGGGGGGGAGGACCTCACTGATAAGGGAAACCAACAGACATCAGACGTCCTTGACGTTTGTATCAACACAGGAACTTAAAAACGGGCTCGTTTCCTCTTCCATTCAACGCATTCCAGGCCCCCGAGCGCATGCCCGCTCTGTGATTGGCCGGCTCATCGCCATGGGGATGGGTGCCGGGCGTGGCCCACGCCCTTAAATTGTCCAGATGTTTCTTAAAAACAGCTTTTAGCCGACGGGTTTGTCCCGAAGCAGAGATGAATTCAGATTACGAGTTTTATTAGAAATGCAATAATAGGAAATAATGAATGTAATGAATACATATGATAATAATAATAAACGCATAATGCGCAGCAGCTGTTTCTCTTCACATCTGGCACACAGTAGTCTTTGTTGATGAAGGTTCTTCTGATGAATCTGGTGATGCCAGCGTTGGCTCTGATGCTGTGCATTGTGTGACAGGAGGGCTGCAGCAGCGTCATGTCTCGCCTCAGAGCTGCCGCGGAGCAGCTGAGTCCACAGCAACGGTGCGGCCGGTTGCTCTGTTTGTAAGTTGCCGTCCTGTGTGGATGGGTGACGGGCGTGAGCGTTGGTGACGTGTTTGTTTCCTGGTGCGCTGATTGTTGTTTTGAATCTTAAATGCTTGTTTAAAAACTCACAGATATCTTCACATCAACGCAATTGTGCTTTTTCTGAAATGTTATGTTTTAATATGCAAATGAAATGAATAAACTCATGTTTACAATGTTTACTGAGGCAATACATCAAGACAGAAGTAGTCATTCTCTCATAGACATAGACTCACTTGTATTTCTGCGTCTTCTTCAGACTGAGCGGGGAAACGGTGAACGTTGTCGCGCTTCTGCTGGTGAACGCCGTGTTGTGGACGATTGTTCTCGGCGGTGGTTTTTCTGATTGTGCTCGTTAACCTCCAGAGTTCACTGCTTTCTGCGTCTGTAACTGTGGGTCGGTCCCACAGAGGGAGCTGTGACTCAAGAGGCAGCCTTGTGATGCTTCTTCCTCCTCCTCCTCGCTCTGTGCAGGATGAAAATGCGGCGGCACCGGGTGTTCCTGCTGTGCACGGTGGGCCTGTGCGTCATCTCCTTCCTCCACTACTACAAGGCCCTGCACTACGTGTCCCTGCTGCGCGAGCTCTCCGCCCCCTACCCCAACATCAAGTCCTTCATCATGGTCTCCGGCTTCTTCTGGAGGGAGAAGGGCGCGGGCGCCACGCCGCTAAGCCCCGCCTCCCCCGAAGAGGCCCCTCCCCTACCGGTCCTCCGTCCGTCGGACACCAAAGGTCGAGTGGCGGCGGGCGCCGAGGGAGGAGGAGGAGGAGGAGGAGGAGGAGGCGGAGGGGTGGCTCTGGGGAACGGCGGGGTCATGGTTGGAGGCGCGGGGCTGGAGATGAGGTTGAGGGAGGAGCCGGCGCCTCCTCACCCTTGGGAGAAACCGGAGGAGAACCAGCGGCTCGGCGCTCCGGATGAGGTGAGTGAACCTGAACCGGCGTGACGAGAAGCAGAAGTCAAACGAGTCTTTAGTGCAGAATCACAGTTAAAAAGGGAAAAGTTGTATTTCTTTGATCAATTATTTTACAGAATTTGGAAAATACTGGAATCTATAAATCCATATGTTGGGGGGGGGGCTCTACATGTTTTATATATTAAACTAGTCACATGTTTACATCCTCTACTTCAGCCTCTCCTCTACTCTCCTCCTCTCTCCTCCTCGTCTCTCTTCTCCTCTCCTTCTCTCCTCTCCTCTTTGTCTTTGTCTCTCCTCTTAATCCTCCTCTCTTCTCCTCTCCTCTCCTCTCCATCGTTGTCTCTCCTCTTAATCCTCGTCCTCTCTTCTCCTCTCCTCTCCTCTTTGTCTTTGTCTCTCCTCTTAATCCTCCTCTCTCCTCCTCTCCTCTCCGTCGTTGTCTCTCCTCTTAATCCTCGTCCTCTCTTCTCCTCTCCTCTCCTCTTTGTCTTTGTCTCTCCTCTTAATCCTCCTCTCTCCTCCTCTCCTCTCCGTCGTTGTCTCTCCTCTTAATCCTCCTCCTCTCCTCCTCTCCTCTCCTCTTTGTCTTTGTCTCTCCTCTTAATCCTCCTCTCTTCTCCTCTCCTCTCCTCTTTGTCTTTGTCTCTCCTCTTAATCCTCCTCTCCTCCTCTCCTCTCCTCTCCGTCGTTGTCTCTCCTCTTAATCCTCCTCCTCTCTTCTCCTCTCCTCTCCTCTTTGTCTTTGTCTCTCCTCTTAATCCTCCTCTCTTCTCCTCTCCTCTCCATCGTTGTCTCTCCTCTTAATCCTCCTCCTCTCTTCTCCTCTCCTCTCCTCTTTGTCTTTGTCTCTCCTCTTAATCCTCCTCTCTCCTCCTCTCCTCTCCTCTCCGTCGTTGTCTCTCCTCTTAATCCTCCTCCTCTCCTCCTCTCCTCTCCTCTTTGTCTTTGTCTGTCCTCTTAATCCTCCTCCTCTCCTCTCTTCTCCTCTCCTCTCCTCTTTGTCTTTGTCTCTCCTCTTAATCCTCCTCCTCTCCTCTCCTCTTTGTCTTTGTCTCTCCTCTTAATCCTCCTCCTCTCGTCTTTGTCTCTGTTTTCAGGAGCGAGCTGAAGCCCGTCTGAAGCCGTGGAACCCGAGCCGTCCGGCCCGGCCTGCGGGGCCGGACCTCCCGGAGGTCCCGCTGGTGGGGGAGGAGCAACTGGACGCGTTGCACAAGAATCCGTTGCCCGACCCGTTGGAAGCCATGGGAGACCTCCACACCCGCACACAGCAGCTGCAGCACGACAGGACGCCGTACTTTGTGCGAACCAAAGCCGGAGCCCTTTGCTTCAGACAGGGGACCGAGGTGGCCACCCAGAAGGAGTACTCTGGGAAGTTAGGGGGCCCCGTGGCTAACGGCGGAGGGGACGGCGGCGCTCGAGCCGCCGGGCAAAGGAAACCCCTGGAGGTCCAGCAGCCGCCCTCCATCGCTCCCAAGGCCAAGGCCAGGGCCAGGGGGGGGGGGCGGCGGCAAGCGGCTGGTGAAGTGCGTTTGTCGGCCGGGATGGCACGGCCCTTACTGCGGGGTTCCCACCATGGTGTACCACTCCAACCTGCCCACCAAGGAGCGGCTGACGCCCAGGGAGACCCCGCGCAGGGTCATCAACGCCATCAACATCAACCACGAGTTCGACCTGCTGCACGTGCGCTTCCACGAGCTCGCACAAGCCGTTGATGTTTTCCTCATTTGTGAATCCAACTTCACCGCCTACGGGGAGAGACGGCCTCTGAGGTGAGAGTTTAAACTTTAAAGAGAAGTACACACACACACACACACTTTATATTATCAAAGCCTCGTCGTCTCAGCCGCATTCGTAGCTGCGAGATGTTTTATTTTGGATGTTATCCACGTCATCATGAATGACGAAGTATAAAATCCGCTGTTCGTCCCTCGTGTGAAAGCAGAAGTCGATGTTTCTGTTTCTGTCACGCAACATTCTGTATGAACAGCAGCGTATGGAGTCTCTCTTTTCTTTAAGCTGGACTTAACATTCCATCGACTCTTCTTCACCACCTTTCGCTGCCGCATCGCTACTGACTGACTGTCCAACATTAGAATAACGTGAAACTCAACATGTGAATGTGCGTCCTCGAGTTACAACTCCACCGGGTTCCTTTTTAAGCAATATAATCGGTCAAGTCTGAATGGATTGCACTCGAGCAAGGATTCAACTGCTCGTAAATGTGTGTAAAATGTGGCAGAGAATGGAAAGGAATGGCAGGTAAAATAGATCCAAAGCCATCGGGGAGAATAGTGACAAGTCTTCTCTATAACGACACGGATTCTTGATTCCACTAAATGTCTTTTCCGTAATTTCCCCAGTTTCCTGCGGCTGCTGCTCAACGGTACGTACGACTACGTACGTCACAAGATCCTCTACGTGTTCCTCGATCACTTCCCAGAGGGCGGTCGGCAGGACGGCTGGATCGCCGACGACTACCTGCGCACCTACCTGACGCGCAACGGCTTGTCCAGGCTGGCGGGCATCAGGTCGGACGACGTCTTCGTCATCAACGACGCGGACGAAATCCCGGCACTCGAGGGCCTCCTCTTCCTCAAGCTGTTTGACGGCTGGACGGAGCCTTTCGCCATCCACATGCGCAAGGTAGCGACGAGGACTCGGCTCGTCTGCGCACGTTTCCTTTGTCCTGTTTTAGTTGCTGATGCTGTTCTTCTTCTCCCCCTACGTCCAGTCCCTGTACGGGTTCTTCTGGAAGCAGTTCGGCTCTCTGGAGGTGGTGTCGGGCTGCACGGTGGGGATGCTCCGCGGCGTCTACGACGGCGACGGCATCAAGCTCCGCCGCCGCGAGTACTACACCATGCCGGGTTTCCGCAAGTACGAGAACGACACGGGCCACATCCTGGTGCAGTGGTCGGTGGGGAGCCCCTTCCACTTCGCCGGGTGGCACTGCTCCTGGTGCTTCACGCCCACCGGGATCTACTTCAAGCTGGTGTCGGCTCAGAACGGCGACTTCCCGCGGTGGGGCGACTACGAGGACAAGCGCGACCTCAACTACATCCGCGACCTGATCCGGACGGGGGGCTGGTTTGACGGCTCCATGCAGGAATACCCCCCCGTGGAACCCAAAGAGCACATGTACGCCCCCAAGTACATGCTGGAGCACTACGACAGGTACCGGTACCTCCTGGAGAACCCTTACAACAAAGGGTCCAGACTGAGTGAGGGCTAGGAGGTCAGCCAGGAGACGAGCCTTGACTTAACTAGCAGGACCGAGGGAGGCCTCGGCGCTGAGCGGTACTGAACTCCGTCTGTCGTTGGAGCGACGCCTCTCGTATCTCCACCAGGCAGCGCTGGTGTTGCAGCAACTGAAAAATCGTTATTTTGGGGTCAAAAAAAGGGAACACTGTCATCCACTGTGGATTTACGGAGAGATGGTGGAGAGGATACAACCACTGGAGAAACACAATCATAGATTTCCTCACTCCTCCCTTTTTGGGGGAGGAGCCTAGCTGCCTCTCCTTTCCGTCACCCTCGCCCCTCTCCTCTCTTTCTCCGGACGCAGCGTGTCTGAGAGGAAGCTCGGAGGTGAAGGGAGCCACGTTTCACAGCGAGGAGGCGAGGAGGCGAGGTTTCTTTCTTTTTCTGTCTGTGTTTCCTCACCTTTTCGGGACCGGCTGGCGTTCCCAATCTCTTCCTGTCTTCCTGTCATGCTTGGTGACCTCCTTCCAGAATCAGACACATAATCAGTTTTCCTCGGGTCGGTAGAGAAGTGTAAACCCTGTTAACCCCACTGCCAAACGACATCATTCATGTACTCGCACCTCCAGCCCCGCCTCTCTGTGTTTGTGTCATAATTGCGTTGTTTCAATGGGGGGGGGGGTCGCCGGGGGAGGAGATGGGAAACAGTGCAAGAGAGACAGAAGGAGGGAGAGAAAGGAGAGTAATGAGGGAGGACGGGGAGCGGCGATGAAAAGGAAACTCCCTCGACGTTCCCTCTTTCCCACAGTGTCTGCTGACGCACGAGTTGTTGCCGGGATGAGTGTGTGTGTGTGTGTGTGTGTGTGTGTCAGAGCTCATGCACATCTCTGAATAAATCATGCCAATACGAGACGGATGAGACTCGCCGGCATTGTTTTTTTTTGTCCGACAAAGAACAACCGAGACCGAAGAAAGATCTCCCTCCGGTCCGTTCGTCCGGGCAGCTGAGATGAGTTCCGTTTCCTTGGAAACTGAAGCGTGTGCGAGACGGTGCCGGCGTCGGGAGGAGTGGGAGGGTTCGCATCGGGCGAGGTCGCCGTCGACCGTCGGCCGCCCACTCTCTGAAGAAGGACTCCAAGCGTTTCCTGCCGTCTTTCGTTCTCTTTTTCCCGCCGCCGAGTGTTTTTCCTTTTGTTCGTTCAGAGCCGCTCGTCGCTCGCTGAGTCCGGGGTCAGCATGTTCAGATGGTTTCTCCGTGGCTCCGCCCCTTCAGCTCCAACGGGAACACAGAGTACGAGCGCTTCTTTCGCTCCATAGTCACCACAGTAACGTCTTACAAGCCACACATCTTCTTCAACATTGACACTGAAATCAACGATCGGGATTGTTAACGTGGTTTGAGGCGAGCAGCACACTTATCGTGAGTTCATCTCCGTCAGAGAGAGAAACACTCAAAGTCACTATCTGACCCCGAACCGTCCAGCCGGGTGGGTTCCTTCTGCTCACAGCTCATCAGTAAGTCCAGAAGTGAACCGCGACCAATAAGCAGCGGCCTGAAGCTCCGCCCCCACTGCTGCGCCGCTTTGTTTCTCCAAATTTTAATAAAATTGCACCAAATTCAACACGTCCAGCGTGAAGTGAAAGAAAACACAAATACAGCTTTAAATTTAGATTATTCTCTACACATCCCCCCCCCCCCACACACACACACACTGGCTCTCACACTCCATCTTTGGCTGTGTTTCTACTTCCTCTTAATCCTCACGAGACTGTGTCGCTTCAGCAATAGGGATATATTTATCCTCCCCTCGTGCCCAGACCCTGTTATCTGGACATGCAGGGCTCGAGTCCAAACTCCCGATCCAAGAAGCCCAGAGAGGCTGCAGACAGACGAGCTGCAGACGGACGAGCTGCAGACGGACGAGCTGCAGGCGGACGAGCTGCAGACGGACGAGCTGCAGACGGACGAGCTGCAGGCGGACGAGCTGCAGGCGGACGAGCTGCAGACGGACGAGCTGCAGGCGGACGAGCTGCAGGCGGACGAGCTGCAGACGGACGAGCTGCAGACGGACGAGCTGCAGGCGGACGAGCTGCAGACGGACGAGCTGCAGGCGGACGAGCTGCAGGCGGACGAGCTGCAGGCGGACGAGCTGCAGACGGACGAGCTGCAGACGGACGAGCTGCAGGCAGGACTTGACATCAGCCGACCGAGGAGACGAGGACGATGCTGGAGTATTTATTGTTTTTGCTTCTTAATTCGATTTACTGCCTTTTTAAAAAGCTGCTGATTGATGGCGACTGACAACACGGGTGCTGCACGTTAGAGGGAAGAAACGGAGTTATCAGAGTGGATTTATTCTCGAGATGTTGATTCAGGGAGTTATTCAAAATGGATGGTCGTGGACCAGTTAGACTCGTTTAACCTGCTTTATTGGGTGTTCTAAAGCCGTCATTCTCTCTAGTGACCACCAGGGGGCGACTCCTCTGGTTGCATAGAAGTCGATGGGAGGAAAAATCACCCAAAGAAACCACGGAACCGTCGTCGCGTTCGGTAGAATCACGTCTTTTTACAGTTTGAGTGTTTTTCATCGAAGTGGAAAGTGTTTTGGATGACGAGAGCAGAACGAGGTGGACGTACCGCAGTCAGAGGGTCGGAGGAGGGGCCGTGTCTTGCTCAAGGACACTTTGGCAGAGTGTGTGTGTGTGTGTGTGTGTGTGTGTGTGTGTGTGTGTGTGTGTGTGTGTGTGTGTGTGTGTGTGTGTGTGTGTGTGTGTGTGTGTGTGTGTGTGTGTGTGTGTGTGTGTGTGTGCGTGCGTGCAGAGAGAAGAGGGTCATGTTACTCGGGTCCCTTTCTGACTTTGTCGTTTCTCTTTCTGTCGTTTTGCTGCTGAGCGCTTCTGGAATGTGTGGAAAACGTTTGAATGGTAAACGGAGAAACGAAGTGTAAAGTCTACTTCCTGGGTCCACTTCTTCTTGACTTGTGACGCCTCACCCCGTGTGTTGGAACACATGTCAGGAATGGGAACCAGCACACGCCTCCCGTGTTGCTGCGGTCGTGTTGTTGTTCCTCTTCGTGGAAACGGGCGGAAAGCCTTCGCATTCCACGAGCGGAGCGATCGCGTTACGTCCGACAGCTGCGACGACGCGTCACCGCCGAGCCGATGGGAAAGTGCTGCGTGTTGCTCAGCACTCAAACATAGAAGTACTATGATCTTATCAAACACGTCCCTCCGGTGCTAAACGATGCTCTCAGAGACGTGTCGGCCTTTGACAAAGAGGTGAATTTCATTCGTGGCGTTTATCAGCGTTGGAGAAATCTCCAACTCGTCCGGTTCAGACGTCCGTGGTGGACATGTGGTGAGATGGTTGGCTGTATGTTGCCTCCACAACTGTGACGCCTGCTTTTCCTACGCTGTGTGTGGATGAAGCTACGTTGAGTTAGCTAGCTCGCATGCTAACTCCGCCGTGCTTTCATGCTACACTGGTGCCAAACAGTCACTCCGTCCTCTGGGAGACCACAGAGCCGTCCTGCTGGCTCGGTACTGCCTCCAGTGTTTGGGTCGGTCTGTCCGGGATCATCCAGAGTAACAGAGACGCTGTATCTTTGTAGTGGAGGCACATATCTAAATATTTGGTCAAATTCAACCAGAACTGTCTGCACGGCCAGATGTTCAATCAACACTTAATCCGTCCACTGAGAACCGAAACCTTCCTTTTGTTCAAGGGGCTTCTTTTCTACGGGTAATTAAATGGGGCGACGCCCAGTTCTGTCCAGTAAAGCAGTAAAAGGCTCCGGAAATCCTTTTCCCCATGAAGTGGGCTCCAGTTCCCCACAGAACACGCATCACATGATCACATGAAGCAGCAGTGCAGAAGCAGTGGAAACATCAGTAATGCCGAGCGGTGACGCTGACGGCTGCGTGTGGTTGTGTGATGTGACAGCGGTGTGCGTTTCTGTCATTGAGGCCTCGCAGCGCGTCTCGTGTGTTGCAGGACAGCTCGCTGGCTTCGGGGGGCCGGGGGGGGGGGCACGGATCAAATAAGATGAAAGTCAGCGCGGCGCTGCAGAGACAGATGGACGCGGTGACACCTGGCTGCAGATCCAGATGTGGTCAGACGCTGGCGGGACGAGCGCTCACGTCTCCAGATGTGTGAGACTGAACTACGAGGACGGAAGTATGTGGACAGCGAGACGGTTACGAGGCTGCTGCAACACGTCTGAGCATTGCTCTATGCTAAGCTAAGTTAGCCGATGTCATACCTAGCATACAGACACAGGAGTATCAATACGCTCAGCTCACTCCTGGTAAGAGAGCGAATGAGCACATCCCCCAAAAAACTGCCCCACGTTGGCAGAAGATGGCGCTCACGTCCCGTCGCTCACGGCAGGAAGTCGATGTACGTTTTCAAGTCCTTCCGTCATATTTTATACCTTTGTGGCAACGTTTTCCTGTTCCTGCAATGCCGTCGTGGCCAAAGGTGCACGGAGACGTGAGAGAAGCTCACCACCACGACACCTTTGGGATGATTCAGCGAACGCTCAATGGGAGGAAATCCCCCCCGCAGCCGAGCTCCGTGTGTGTGTGTGTGTGTGTGAGTGTGTGTGTGTGTGTGTGAGTGAGTGAGTGAGTGAGTGAGTGAGTGAGTGAGTGAGTGAGTGAGTGAGTGAGTGAGTGAGTGAGTGAGTGAGTGAGTGAGTGAGTGTGTGTGTGTGTGTGTGTGTGTGTGTGTGTGTGTGTTCTGCTTCATAACGTGAGTCTATACCTGCAACCTGAACTCAGCTGACCGAGCCGGAGAGCGAGACGATGGCGGCGTACAGAAAAAGGGAGACGGGGGGGAGGGGGGGATAAAGAGGGAGGGACTGGTAATCACTGACGGTCTCTATTGGTCGGTTTTATTTTTGCACTTTTTGCGTGAAGTTTTGTGTCTTTCCTTCTGTGTTAATATTGTTTTTGGTGGAAGTTTGAGAAACACGTTTTTTTTGTGGCCCTGTTTCACTATTAACTTTGTTTTTTGTACTTTTCTTTTTATTTGGAACGTCATCCACTTGGCAGCTTCATATCTAATGTCTTTATAAGGCTGTGTGTGTGTGTGTGTGTGTGTGTGTGTGTGTGTGTGTGTGTGTGTGTGTGTGTGTGTGTGTGTGTGTGTGTGTGTGTGTGTGTGTGTCCTCTGCCGGTGAAACAGTGCGAGTCCTGTAGCCGCTCCGTGTGATGCCGTCGCTATGAAGGCTCGTCATTGTGCGGCCAAAATAAAAAGCCATTATTTTGTCGTCGCTCAGAGCCGGTTCGGGCCGAGAGGAACCGGGATGCAGAGAATGGTCGTCTCTTGTTTGGTGCTCTTTCTTTATTGTGTCGTTTCTTTTGTCTCCGATCTTCTGTTTCTTCGTTTGGTTTTGTTTTTTTCCTCCAAACTGAAAAAGAAAAAACAAACAAAAACGACGATGATCTTTTGGAAAAAAAGCTTTTTATTTAAGTTGCATGATGCAATGCAGACAGGACGTCTGTCTGTTAAACTATGAATTGCACCTTATTGGAGGGATGTGTTTTGTTTTTTAATGCGTACATATATACACATATACATATACATATATACATATATATGTATATGTGTGTATACATGTCTATGAATGTGGGGATATATATCTGTTTGTTTATTTTTAGTTTTGATGAACGATGTAACGTATCTTGAACAGGGTTATGATTTGTTGTGTTGTTGTGTTGACGGCTTGTTGTCCGTCTGCAACCTGAAAGCCACAAACAACGTGTTGTTCCTCCGCAGACTTGGAACAGAAACAGGGTTCCGTTGTTCTGGTGTGACTTCCTGGTTTATTGACCCCTGGCTAAGCCCCGCCCCCCTCCCACTGCTACGCTGTCAGAGCTACGTCACCACGGCGCCCACACTGTCACTCACTGTACTCCCGATGAAATATGATCTCGTCTGTGTTTTATGAACGTATGTCTCCGGGGACGAGTGTCTCTGTTACACAAAACCACCAAACCACCAAACCACCAAACCACCAAACCACAAAACCACAAAACCACAAAACCACAAAACCACCAAACCACAAAACCACAAAGCCACCAAACCAGCCTGAAACCGCGCCGCGCACTAGAGGGGCGGGGCTTAGCGAAGGATTTGATAGCTGCTGCTTAGATGAGCCTCGTCCACACACACACACACACACACACACACACACACACTGGCCTGTCCTCACAGTGACCACTAGGAGGCGTCCTGCTTGTCCTCTCACATACACAAGCACTCCTCCCACCTTCCGTCCATCTTGTCCTTGAAAAAAAGGACAAACAGACAAACAGAAGACAGCATGTTGTTACACACACACACACACACACACACACACACACACACACACACACACACCGGCAGATGACTGGCACCCGGTCTCATGTCCCCCAGGGGCCGAGTGTGCTGTCTGCAGCCAATTACCCAACGGGGCCGGTTGCCAGGTCCAAATCCGTCCAACCCTCCCGCCACGTTGCCAGATTCAGCCTCCATTGTTTACGCAGGCTTTGCTGTGATGAAAATAATAACAACACGTTTACAATGTGAGCGAGGGAGGTGATGAAATGTGTGTTTCTGTTGGATGAAAGCTAAATGAGACTGCAGCGATGAGCAGACGGGTTCTGTCTGTTGTCCACGAACAGAAACACAGAAACACAGAAACACAAACCTCAAAACACCCAGAAAAGCAAAGAAATCATTTTTATACATCTGAGCTCATTACATATTGTGACATTGAACAACAACACAACCTGAATGCCCTGCCTCCCTCGGTCCACATGCACTGATGATGATTGTATATGCTCGCATAGTTTTATTTTTTATATCATTGTTTGGGCTTTGTTTTTTTTGTGGGGGGGTCATTTATTATTATTCTGTGCTTTTATTTTGAAATGTTTTAATGGGTCTCTGTAATTGATGTGCGGGAGAGTGTGTGTGTGAGAGAGAGAGAGTGTGAGTGGGTGTGTGTGTGTGTGTTTGTGTTTAGTGGCTCGGTGTTCAGCTCCCAGAATGCATCAGCCCTCCGCCTGTGTTCATCATTGTGCCAGTGTGTTCAGGTGTTCCCTTGCCTCCACATCCAATCATCCAAATGGAGAGAGGAGGAGGAGGAGGAGGAGGAGGAGGAGGACCTTTTCCCTCAGGGGGAAAAAAAGAAACACAAATGAGAAAATAAACTTTTGAAAACCGGATATTTTTCTCCTCTGCGGGGTCACAAAGAAGAGTGTACATTTCTAAGTTAATTGAAAATGATGAATAAAAAACAACTCATTTGTTCTCTATATGAATGGCTGTATGTTAACCATGAACAAAAAGTAATGAGTTCTATGACAAAGACGTATAATAAATTAATTTTAAAATTTTATCCGAGCTGTGTCATGTCCTATCTGCAGTACTTTACTGTGATTGTGTGTGTGTTGTCCTGACTGCAGTACTTTACTGTGATTGTGTGTGTTGTCCTGACTGCAGTACTTTACTGTGATTGTGTGTGTTGTCCTGACTGCAGTACTTTACTGTGATTGTGTGTGTTGTCCTGACTGCAGTACTTTACTGTGATTGTGTGTGTGTTGTCCTGACTGCAGTACTTTACTGTGATTGTGTGTGTGTTGTCCTGACTGCAGTACTTTACTGTGATTGTGTGTGTTGTCCTGACTGCAGTACTTTACTGTGATTGTGTGTGTTGTCCTGACTGCAGTACTTTACTGTGATTGTGTGTGTTGTCCTGACTGCAGTACTTTACTGTGATTGTGTGTGTTGTCCTGACTGCAGTACTTTACTGTGATTGTGTGTGTTGTCCTGACTGCAGTACTTTACTGTGATTGTGTGTGTGTTGTCCTGACTGCAGTACTTTACTGTGATTGTGTGTGTTGTCCTGACTGCAGTACTTTACTGTGATTGTGTGTGTTGTCCTATCTGCAGTACTTTACTGTGATTGTGTGTGTTGTCCTGACTGCAGTACTTTACTGTGATTGTGTGTGTTGTCCTATCTGCAGTACTTTACTGTGATTGTGTGTGTTGTCCTATCTGCAGTACTTTACTGTGATTGTGTGTGTTGTCCTGACTGCAGTACTTTACTGTGATTGTGTGTGTTGTCCTGACTGCAGTACTTTACTGTGATTGTGTGTGTTGTCCTGACTGCAGTACTTTACTGTGATTGTGTGTGTGTTGTCCTGACTGCAGTACTTTACTGTGATTGTGTGTGTTGTCCTGACTGCAGTACTTTACTGTGATTGTGTGTGTTGTCCTATCTGCAGTACTTTACTGTGATTGTGTGTGTTGTCCTGACTGCAGTACTTTACTGTGATTGTGTGTGTTGTCCTATCTGCAGTACTTTACTGTGATTGTGTGTGTTGTCCTATCTGCAGTACTTTACTGTGATTGTGTGTGTTGTCCTATCTGCAGTACTTTACTGTGATTGTGTGTGTTGTCCTGACTGCAGTACTTTACTGTGATTGTGTGTGTTGTCCTGACTGCAGTACTTTACTGTGATTGTGTGTGTTGTCCTATCTGCAGTACTTTACTGTGATTGTGTGTGTTGTCCTGACTGCAGTACTTTACTGTGATTGTGTGTGTTGTCCTGACTGCAGTACTTTACTGTGATTGTGTGTGTTGTCCTGACTGCAGTACTTTACTGTGATTGTGTGTGTTGTCCTATCTGCAGTACTTTACTGTGATTGTGTGTGTTGTCCTGACTGCAGTACTGTGATCGTTGTTGTGTCACTAGAGGGCAGCACCGCTGCACACGTCACTCATTCGCTCGTTAGGACGCTTCACTGGGGACACTGGTTCATCTACAACCAGCCCACTCACATCTGATATGAAGCTACGAAAAATGGGCAGATGTTAATACAGCTGTTGGCTACTATATATATATATATATATATATACATATACAAGAGGAGGAAGAGGAGGAGGAAGAACAGAGAGGAGGAGGAGGAGGAGGAGGAGGAGGAGAGAGAGAGAGAGAGAGAGGAGGAGGAAGAGAGAGGAAGAGGAGGAGGAGGAGAGAGAGGAGGAGGAGGAGAGAGAGGAGGAGGAAGAGGAGGAGAGAGAGAGGAGGAGGAGGAAGAACAGAGAGGAGGAGGAGGAAGAGGAGGAGGAGGAGGAGGAGAGAGAGGAGGAGGAGGAGAGAGAGAGAGAGAGAGGAGGAGGAAGAGAGAGGAAGAGGAGGAAGAGAGAGAGAGGAGGAAGAGGAGGAGTGTGTGTGTGTAGTATGTATACACAGTGTGTGTGTGTTCTTGTGTATTGCAGATACAGCCTCTGTCGTGGGTGGGTCGGTTCTGCGGCGGGTCATTCCGGCAGGCTGTGGTTCTGCACCTCAGACTCTGAGCGGCTCCGACCCACCAGGAGGGCAGACGGACTGAGGCGAAGTTGATCTTGATAAGAGGGGAGTGTGAGAGTCCTTATTCTTATAGCTTCTAACGTCCACATCGAGTGAGAAATGTTCTACAGATAAAATATGCGGTTCAGCATGTGGCTACCGTTGACAAAACCAGAGCAGCGAGTGAGAACGGGCTGAAACATTCTGTCAAATGTTCTTCTTGGATCTTCTTCAGAGCAGAAGTTATGACTCGTGTGATATCCTGCCAAGATTTACTCCTCAATGTTCCTGCGAAAAGTCCAACGACACATTTAAATCTCAGCACGTAGCATGTAAATAGTCTTTTCAAAATAAACATACTTTTTTCGTAGGTTTAGCTGCGAACGCTGGATGAGAGCAGCCGGATGTAAAGACCGTCAACTGGCCCGTCTCTGGTGCTACTGATCGCTCCTCTGATCGCCCAGAACAAGAACCGCACACGTGAGACACACAGAATGAAAAGCCTGCGATTGACCGACTGATCGTGTTGAACGGACGAGAGCTTCACTGTGACATCACATTCTGCCCTCTGCTTCTTCAGGCGCCTGTTGCAGATTCCAGATACCTCCGGGCCGGATGAAGGAAAAACCTGCTGACGAGTCGGTTGATTAGCGTCGTCAATCAAGTCACACATTGAGCGTTGGCACGAACTCTCTGTGTCTTCGTGTTCATCACCTCCTCGGGTCTCTGAAGCAACAGCACAGGGTGACGTGGTACTATGACATGTAGCGAGCTTCATCATCTCTAGACCGAGAGGACTCTTCATCCGGCTGGAGCTCACTGTTTGGACCAGACGGCAACCTCCGAGTGAAGCCGAGTGAAGTCAGAGCTTCATGTGTTAAAGCTGCATTATCTCTAGTGGCCACCAGGGGGCGACTCCTCTGGTTGTATAGAAGTCTATAGAAAATGACTCTACTTCTCTCTTGATTTATTCCCTCAGTAAACATTGTAAACATGAGTTTATGTCTCAATCTCTAGTTTCAAGTCTTCTTCAATACAGCATGATGTTCATTTAGTACATGATGGTCCATTTAGAGTCACACAGACCATAAAGCAGGGGATGCTTTAGGGCGGGGCTACACGCTGATTGACAGGTCTCTACCAGAGACGTACATGGCGTCTCTACGTCTCCTCCTCAGTCCACATATGGTCACTTCCTGTTCATTTGTTGTGGAAAAAACAAGATGGCGACGGCCTTAATTAAGGATGGCGCCAAACTCGAGGCTTCAAAAGGGCTTCTCACTCCGCGGGCGGGAAAGGGGCGATACCAGTACCAGTATCAGTACCTTTACATTCACCGTATACCTACAGCACTGATATGATGTCACATGACCTCGTGTGGGGCGAGGACAGCTGAGGACGATCCTGTGCAAGAGACTCTTTTGCTGTTTCGACAAATGAAAGTCGTGATGTGCGACCTCGCTCTTCTCCCGGCTCGGCACGGCGTCGCTGTGCACGGAGCAGATACGACCTGTGACCTGCAGCGTGTGTTTAGGAGTCCTGACTCCCGAGAGAGCGTCGGGGGGGCAGCTGGATCAGCAGCAGAAACCCGATCCGCCTCCTTGTGGATTTGCCCCGTCAGCTGCCTTCGCTGGCTCAGGATCCAAACGACTGAATTAGCCTCTGATGGAGCGATAACGCTGAACATCTGCCTGAGGGAGGAGCTCGTCCTCCAGAGAACCGTGGCCTTGTTTGCTCTGCCGACTAAAACAAAGCGACTCTACAGACGGACTGAAGCAGCGCAGGGCTGCTCATCAACAGCACTGCGATCAGACTACATGTATTTAACTTTCAGTTCATGTCGGTCCAGGTGGGCCCTGTGGAGCAGGGGGGCACTAGGACCATGCTGGGAGCATCAGCCGATCAGGTGAGAGCCACGAGGTCACAGCAGCCTCGTGGTCTACAGGCAGCGGAGCTCAGAGCTCCCGGATCAGCTCCGAGAAAGAAGGAGCAAATATGATGCTGATACTAACTATTGATCATTGATGACAGAAACAGATCTGTTTGATCAAGCAGCTGGTCCACAAGCAGCCAGAATACTGTAAACCATCAAAACACATAAAACCACAATGCAAATGAAAAGGAAATATAAAAATTGTATTTGGATCAAAACAAATGTCATCGTGTTATTGATGTATAATAATGAGCTGAGAGCTCGAGTGAATTTCCCAGAGAATGAACGCAGATTGAAACCTTTCATGAAGACAGAAGCTGGATGTTTGTGTTTCTTATTAAGTTATGAAGTTATTAAGTTAGTGAGAGCCTGAATACCTTACAGATTACAAGTGACAGCCTCGAGACAAAGTCATCCACATCGGATCGGATAAGATCGGATGAGATCGGATGAGATCGGATCAGATCGGATCAGATCGGATCAGATCGGATCAGATCGGATCTGATCGGATCAGATCGGATCAGATCGGATCTGATCGGATCAGATCGGATCAGATCGGATCAGATCGGATCTGATCGGATCAGATCGGATAAGATCGGATCTGATCGGATCAGATCGGATCAGATCAGGCCAGCGGAGCGTTGAGCGGCGTCTGGCACCTCCCTCCCTCCCTGTGACCCCTTACAGCAGCTAGTTATCAGATAAATGAATAAAAGATAACTATAAAAACAACTTAAATATGTGATCATTTATTACAAAGTGTTACTGATATTATGTTTCTTATGAAAACATAGTGAAGATGTATTTAGTTGAGATATGACATGATGCTCTCTGATAATAATATGATTAATGATTAATAAAGGTTATGAACAGTGTTCACTGAGCCACACATATGGAAGCGATAGAAAACTGGAACGTCTTCTGTCTTCCTCGTCCCGACTCGGGCTCTAATTTCACGCATCGCCACCGAGTTTCCTGCTGTTTCATAATCCAGAGTCCAGGCTTCACTTCTCGTCCCTTCATTGTGCAGCAGAGGAAGGAAGGAAGGAAGGAAGGAAGGAAGGAAGGAAGGAAGGAAGGAAGGAAGGAAGGAAGGAAGGAAGGAAGGAAGGAAGGAAGGAAGGAAGGAAGGAAGGAAGGAAGGAAGGAAGGAAGGAAGGAAGGAAGGAAGGAAGGAAGGAAGGAAGGAAGGAAGGAAGGAAGGAAGGAAGGAAGGAAGGAAGGAAGGAAGGAAGGAAGGAAGGAAGGAAGGAAGGAAGGAAGGAAGGAAGACCGGTGCCAGCACGAAACTCTGAATGACCTCAAAGTGTCCCCATTAACACACACCCCCCCCCCCCCCTGACCGCCGAGTGAGGTCGGAGGTCATGTGGTTGTAATTATCAGAGCGCTGCCTCTTCCTGTTCCGCCGCCCTGAACACAGCTGCTCGCCCGGAGCTCCGTCTCTCACCTGTAACCTGTGGACAGTCTCATGACATTCATCTCAGTCCGACTTACACCTGCACAACCGAATGTCTCCAACGAAACGTCCACCTGGACATCCTGCTGTGCTTCTTAAAGGAACAGCGTCAATTACACACATACATATTTATATATATATATATATATAAATATGAAAGGAATATATATTTTTCTATCGTACATTGTCTTGTTTCTTGTGAAGTCGTTGTGAGAGAACAGGTCTGTGCTCACCTTCTTCTCGTGGTCTGTTTTATGCTGAGCGGGGGTGATTGAGAGATTTGAGCCTCTTGATGATTTATGAAGTGAAAGTGCTGCTTGCTGCAGCTGACTGCGTGAATGTGTTGAGCGGGTTTGGGCGCACATTTAATTGTCAGTTTTGCATTTTTTGCTCTTTGCGTGTTCAAATTGAAACGTTGTCCACTCATTTCCCCGCGTGTGTTCAGCACAAAGGCAGCTGCTGGTTAAAGTGGCAGCTCGTGCGCGTTGGAACAGCGCAGCAGCTGCTTCTCCTCCAGCGACGCCTGCCGAGGACCGCGGTGCGGCTAATGGGAGCGATGTGGCCGAGAGACGGAGCCGGCATGCTGCAGACGCATCCTCGCGTCCTCGCATCCTCGCGTCCTCGCATCCTCGCGTCCTCGCATCCTCGCGTCCTCGCATCCTCGCGTCCTCGCATCCTCGCATCCTCGCACGGGGTTTTGTTGGTCGGTTTTAGAGAGTTGGAGGCTTTTTTGGGGTTGCATCTTATTAAACACCATCTCCCTCATAGGAAACACATTCAGAGCCAAGTTTTAAACTGGAGGTTGTGAAGTTGAGGAGGAAACGTCCTCTGCAGAAATGTGCATTTGCAATGTTTGCAAAGAAAAGAAGAGATTAAAAACATCGTGACACCTTAATGGAACACACACACACACACACACACACACACACACACACACACACACACTCCTGATTTCACTCTTTTCACTCTGAAAACGTTTAATTTTTCATAATCAAGTTTTTGCTTGGTGATGCAGAACAAAGAGGAAATACTGTGCGCACACACACACACACACGCACACACACACACGCACGCGCACACACGCACACACACACACAGAGCTCAGCCAGCAGTGGGAGCACCGGGTCAGAATAGAAAGAGCTGATATACAGCTGTTCACATGAACTGCTCTGCAGAATACATCATGTATGAAACCGTCAAAATGAACTTTATTGGTTGTTGTGATGTGTTTGGATGAACTTGTGTTTAAAGGCTCAGTTCACCAACAGGACACGTGATTCCTCTCTGACAGCAGCTGCAGGTGACTGACTTTAGTTCGAAGGGTTTTCAGACGTTTGCTGTTTACTTTGTCGGCATTTTAACCTTAAAATAAAACCTGGCCGGCCGACATTACCCAGCAGCATCATGGCCAATTAACACTGGAATCTAAAGAACTTTCCAAAAGTTCCAAATATAGAGAAATAACTGAAAGGTCTTATTTCCGCTCAAGATCAAGAACTAATTTAATATTTGCGAATCAAAGAATAATTTAATTTAAAAGCATATTTTAAGAACAAGATCTGCGAGCTTCTACTCGCAGCCAATCAATGCACACGCAGATTGAACGCTTCCATTGGCATCGAATAAGAGGAAAGAATAAAGGAGAATATGAAAGGTGTGGTAGGTATCGGCATGACTATTGTTACATTCCCGTCCGCGGAGTCAGACGCCGCTTCGAAGCTTCGAGTTTGGCGATTTCGGCGTCGCCATCTTTGACTGAGGCCGTCGCCATCTTGTTTTTTTCGCAACAAACGAAGAGGAAGTGACCATATATGGACCGAGGGGGAGCGACGGCGAGACGCCGTACACGTCTCGGGTTGTTGTAATTCAGGTGAACGAACCCTTTAAAGCGTTCTTCTAGGCGTGGTGGAGGTGTGACAGCAGTCCGGCCTCTCTTCACCGTTCCTCTTGCTTATTGTGGGCGGTCCTTGTCTAAAGAAAGCACAGTATATTCCTCTCCAGGCTGCAAAAAGGGATTTTTAAAAAGCACCAAACTTGTAACGTCCTCTGTCTTTGTTCTCCTTTTCTTGGCCGAACAGAGGAAGCGCTCGTCCCGCCGTCCTCACTGGCCGCTCGGCGCCAGCAGGTACCCGTTGAAGGTGATGTACACGTCCACGTCGTCGCTGTACACGGCGTTCTCCCGCTCCCGCTTGTAGAGCCGGACCCAGACCTCGTCGTCCAGGGCCAGGTCCATCATGACGCTCTGGCTCTGCATGATGGACCTCTCGCTGGGCTGG
>CM051693.1:29647664-29652664 GCA_028022725.1 Lycodopsis pacificus
AGAACTGGAGAATGAGAGGATGTCCTCGCGTCCATGCTTTCACAGGAATCGACTGCTTTAGGTTGAGAAATAAAGGTCCTGGTTTGGCTTGTGATGAGTACGTTTGTTACGTAGGTCGGCTACTGCACGCGCACACAACGTAGTAAAGGAATTGACCTGGCTGGCGGCACTAAACGGAGAGTTACTCAAGTGATACATCCTCTGGAGAACATGAATACCCGGCAATTCATCAGTAGGTCTTGAAATAGTTCTCTTGAAACGCAACTGAAAAGTGAAAAAGCCTCTGAAGTGCCGATGCTCTCTGCCCGTTCTGACTCTCCTGAGGATGATTCAACGCGCCAAGAGACACTCAAACATCAGAGCGATGAGAACGCGCGTCGACTGCGTTTCTTAGAAAGCGCACCTCAGCGCTGATCATTCCGCCAGAAGGCTTGAAGTTGAACCGGCGATCTTCGAACATCAAAGCCGCTTTGACTTCCTGAGCGGAGGATGTCCGTCTGACACAACATGCTCTTCATTTCATCTGCAATCATCGGTCTTTCTCTTCGGCTTCCATATGTTATTCCACATGTCCTCCCGAGTTCCCCCTCTTCCCTCGATCTATGTATATCTGTCATGAACCGCATGAACTCAGTTCCCCTTTTGTTTCCGGTGCCGATGTTTCCAGCTGTTTTCAGAGAACGAGCTCTAAAATGTAGCAGCTAAACGTTTAGGATTCCCTCAGGACCTGGTGAAGAGCAAGACGGAGGTGAAAGGGAGAGTGAATGCTGGAAACAAGTTCCAACAGCACTCTTCATGAACGCGACACTCTGCTGCTCGTCTGCTGGATGAGTCGAGTCAACAAAAATACATCAAATGCTGGTCAGGGTTGAGTTAAACTGAGCTGAAATATTGACTTGAAATCCAGGACGTCAGGCATCATATTTGCTTTAATGAGCTGAATTATGGAGGCACGCTTCAGAAGAACACAGAATACACAAAGAACGATCTTATGTTTATATTCAATCTGACTTATAGAATGCACTCGGGTCAGTTTCGTTTTCTTTCATCACTTTCATCACTACTCTCTAGTTCTGAAGACTAAACCATCTCATACAGTACTGAAGAAAAAGGTTTATTTGTTCGATCCTGTGTACGTTAAAACTCGGCCCCTTTAGGTTATAAAAGTCCCGGCTGGTCTCATCCAGTGTCTGTAATTCATAGAATCCCACGAGGAAGTATGATGAAGAGGTGTCCAACAAACTGTGATCTTTCAGTCAGGAGAAAGCTGTTCTCTCCCAGGACACAACCTCGGTTCATTAAGTGAAGTCAGAGCTTCACGTGTTAAAGCTGCATTCTCTCTAGTGGCCACCAGGGGGCGACTCCTCTGGTTGTATAGAAGTCTATAGAAAATGACTCTACTTCTCTCTTGATTTATTCCCTCAGTAAACATTGTAAACATGAGTTTATGTCTCAATCTCTAGTTTCAAGTCTTCTTCAATACAGCATGATGTTCATTTAGTACATGATGGTCCATTTAGAGTCACACAGACCATAAAGCAGGGGATGCTTTAGGGCGGGGCTACACAGTGATTGACAGGTCTCTAACAGACCATAAAGCAGGGGATGCTTTAGGGCGGGGCTACACGCTGATTGACAGGTCTCTAACAGACCATAAAGCAGGGGATGCTTTAGGGCGGGGCTACACGCTGATTGACAGTATACGGCGTCTCTACGTCGCTCCTCCTCGGTCCAGATGTGGTCACTTCCTGTTCACTGGTTGCAAAAGAAACAACATGGCGACGGCCATAAACCAAGATGGCCGAATCGCTGAACTCGAGCTTCAAAACCTCAGTCCACAAAGCAATGGGTGACGTCATGACGACTACGAACTGTCCGTCAGCGGACCGCTGCTCGTGTGAAACAAGAAGTCAGTGTTGATTCAATTGTCAGGTAACTTGCTTCCTTCAATAACACTTTTCCTGTGAAGACAGAAGTTTAGTTTCACTGCCGGACTTCAAATAATGAGGATGTTTTTCCTTTAACATCCTGAGCTACAAGAAGTAACATCCATGGTAACGACTGTTATATTTCAGAGCTCCGCATATCAACGTGCTCATCCATCTGGAACCTTCCCGTTTTAAATATGAAACTATTATTCCACCGCCTGTCTCTCTCTCACTTTGTCTTTTGTTCTGTCTCTCTGCTTTGTCTCTCGACGTCTTCACCAGCTTTTCTTTCCCCGCTCTGTGCGACACCTTTGAGGTCGCATCTGTGGAAACTCGACATGGGAGGAAGACGAGACAGATGGTGGAGGGATCGGGGGAGTTAGCAGTGTGTGTGTGTGTGTGTGTGTGTGTGTGTGTGTGTGTGTGTGTGTGTGTGTGTTTTCTGCAGAGTGTCTCTCTTGCTCTCTGTACGTGTGAGACAGTGTGTGTGTGTGTGGTGTGTGTGTGTGTGTGCATGAGAGACACCTCTATAAACTGAAAGCTAATTACAGATCACACATGTGAGAGTGTGTAACACACGTACATCCTGAGACACACACACACACACACACACACACACACACACACACACACACACACACAACACGTCATTTCTTTTGTTCATTCCACTTGACTGTTAGCCTCTTTAAAATGGAGCGTGTGTGTTACACAAAGACTAAAATATGTTCTTTTGAGAGGATGGAAGGTTTTTAAGAGAAAGATTTAAACACATAGAGACACACATTATAACCACAAGATACAGAGATACAAAAATATGTTTTCATCTGCTGTCCCCGCCAGATGTTTGAAGGCAGCCTAAAATTACAAACTTTCAACTGAAAATGGAATAAAAATTCATGGATAAACAGACAGCAACGTATAGAGAAACGTGTACGACACGAGAGCAGAGCAGACACAACAGGCTGCAGCATGCGTCAGGCAGAACAAACCCTCCTCCAGTACAAGCACACAACACTGAGGCACATAAAGACACATCAAAGAGGGAAACAGCAACACTGAACAAGACAAAATGCACATATAGTCGAAAGAAGCAGGCAGCACAGACAGCACAACACCGCTGGCACACCTGATCGCAACTTTGTCTCCGTTTGTTTCTTTAGCCGCTTGATGAGCTTCCTAACCTGTAGTAGAAAGGTGTGTCCAACACATATCTCTCCTGTATCAGTCTTGGTATCAACACTATTATCGTTCACCGACTATAACACCTCACCTGTAAAAATAGTCAACACTGGAAATTAAAAATCGATGTCTTTGTTCTCCATTTTTCAATCGATAAAATCTGTTCATCCTCAGCAGCTTTTGGGAAGCATTAATAAATCTAAAATCATATGCTGTGCCTTAAGAAATACAGCGATCCTGATGAGCGTTAATTTGAGTGTCATACTTAAAAGTACACCCGTTTAGAATGCTGTCATCACATTAACTGACTGTTATCAGTAGTAAATACAAACATACAGAGCAGACAGGCAGTTAGTAAAAACCAATACATAGACAGGTCATGCTACACATTAAACTGTCTGTGTATATACGACACACTCATTTACATTGTTGAGTAAAAATATTGATGGCACTTGGGATAAATAATTCTTAAATACATCCGAAATAAATATAGGTTAAAACAAAAAAAAAAAAAAAAGATGGCGACGGCCAAAATGCAAATCTTGGAGGCTTTAAAACCGTGACTACGTCCACTTCTGTGCACAATAAAATATGAACTGTCTTGTAGAAAGTAGTCCATAAATGAGCAGGTATTAGGATGAGGCTCAGTCCTTGAGGCACTTTTATTAGAAACTTGTTGCAGGAGATTACGGAGGTTTAAAATTCATTAATTTAGACGACAATCTTGAGGTGATAGATTAAAAGAATTAGAAAAACAGAGAATATTACAATTAGCGTGCTAATTTAGCTGATCGGTGGGTTTTTACATTAATATTACTGGTTTCTAATTAGGACGCTCTTCAACCTTTAATTGGATTATTCACATGAACAGAAATACACAATAAACCGGTCAGTCAGTGTAGAGTCAGCCAGGAGTTTTCAGTTTATTTCAATTTGAAGCATCTTGGCTTCTTGCTTTACACCAGAACATTTCACCTGTGTGTGTGTGTGTGTGTGTGTGTGTGTGTGTGTGTGTGTGTGTGTGTGTGTGTGTGTGTGTGTGTGTGTGTGTGTGTGCATAACAGATAAGGTACATTGTAAGAGGCTACGTTGTATGAGGGTATGTTGTATGAGGGTACGTTGTAAGTGGGTGCGTTGTAAGAGGGTACGTTGTAAGAGGGTACGTTGTATGAGGGTACGTTGCAGGAGGGTACGTTGTATGAGGGTACGTTGTAAGAGGGTACGTTGTTTGAGGGTACGTTGTACGAGGGTGCGTTGTACGAGGGTACGTTGTAAGAGGGTACGTTGTATGAGGGTACGTTGTAAGAGGGTACGTTGTAAGAGGGTACGTTGTATGAGGGTACGTTGTAAGAGGGTACATTGTATGAGGGTACGTTGTAAGAGGGTACGTTGTATGAGGGTACGTTGCAGGAGGGTATGTTGTATGAGGGTACGTTGTATGAGGGTACGTTGTAAGAGGGTACGTTGTAAGAGGGTATGTTGCAGGAGGGTATGTTGTATGAGGGTACGTTGCAGGAGGGTATGTTGTATGAGGGTATGTTGTATGAGGGTACGTTGTAAGAGGGTAGGTTGTAAGAGGGTACGTTGTAAGAGGGTATGTTGTATGAGGGTACGTTGTATGAGGGTAGGTTGTAAGAGGGTAGGTTGTAAGAGGGTACGTTGTACGAGGGTACGTTGTATGAGGGTTTTCCTTTCCAAATGTATTTACTATGATTGAATCTGGAACTAATCTGTTATTAAAATGACTTGTTGTGCGATGTGTATTTGACTGGACTGATAGATGAAGGTTAGAGTCTCCTTTTATTTCTTGTCTCTTGAGTATTCTGAGATCTGACTGAACGTTAGAATATATATAAATAATATACCCTCATCCATCTCCCACCATTCTCCTTC
>CM051693.1:29657664-29662664 GCA_028022725.1 Lycodopsis pacificus
CTGTGTGTGTGTGTCTGTGTGTGTGTGTGTCTGTGTGTGTGTGTCTGTTTGTCTGTCTGTGAGTGTGTGTGTGTGTCTGTCTGTGTGTGTGTGTGTGTGTCTGTGTGTGTGTCTGTCTGTGTGTGTGTGTGTGTGTGTGTGTGTCTGTCTATGTGTGTGTGTGTGTGTGTGCTCTTGGCTGGTAGCAGTGAGCCGTGGCTGTTCTGTAAAATGTTTTATTCAGTGAGGGGAACCTCGCTCGATGTTTTGAGGTCAGACATTGTGTTTGGAGAATACTTTAATATCTCCTCGGGGCGTTTTCATACTTGGCCTCAGTCCTCGATTCTCAAGCCATGATCAGCTGTTTGGAGGATAAGTGTGAGAAGTTAATATCCAGTCCTCCTCCATTCTGAAGGCAGTGAGACTTTAGGAAAGCTCGGAACAGTGCAATGCAGTAACAACGTAACGCGTTCCCGTAATGAGACACGTGACCACGTCACAGTGAAACAGCGTCATGTGTAAGAAGCTCCACAGGTGAACAGAATGCTGACCCTTGAGGCCGGCTGCTATTGGCTCCTTTCAGAGAGCACCGTGAGCTTCTTCTTGGTGGTTTATTCAGCTGCTTCCTGTCTTCATGACAGGAAAATGAATCTCAGATTCAGATCAAATAGCAACATAATTCACAACGAGTCTCCTAATGGTGACCCAGTGGCCTAATGGACAAGGCACCAGCCTCCGAAGCTGGGGATCGTGGGTTCAAGTCCCACCTGGGTTGAAATAGCGTTGATGCTCATGGTGGTCCCGACCCACCACATCAAGACTCATCATCTGAGGAACCATCAGACGTGGTGAGGATTATTGTGACATTTTCGACCACAACAATAATCTTTTTCATACTTAACGTGAATTAAAACCTCACCGCTCATTGCCCTGCTGCATGTAAAACGCTATCTAACAGTCTGTCATTGGGAATGAAGAGGTCGTTGTAACATTATCCCACCGTGTTTAAGCTGCGCAGTTCAGAATGATCTTTTGCTTCCACGCGGCTCTCAACGTGGCGCCGGCAGAGTTGGTGGCTAAGCTAACAGCGCTAACGGTGTTTACCGCTTCAATGTCTTCAAGAAAACCTCTAACAACACAATGAAGTGTCGTGAAATCCATTGAGTTTTGCTCTTTGTTTTAGATTGTTTAACACATTTGTATTTCAGGTCTCTGGACGGGCTTCAGATTGTTAAAAATACATCTTACAGTTTTCAGATGGATGATGTTGGTTTGATTTTGCATGTTTGTTCATACCTGATGTTAATGTTGTGGTCGGTGTCGACTCAGATTTCGGTAAAGACAAAGTTAATCAGCTCCATCTGTCCTCTCCACTGTTTTCATTGGCAAAACCAAACACAAGAGCAGCAAGATGGCCGACGTCCATCATTGAATCAACATCCCGCGCCAAGTCTGCCTTCCTTTCCCCTCTGGCTGTCTCTCCTCCGGTCACCGCTCCTCTTCTTCAGACTGGACTCACTCATTTCCTGATCAATATGCAGATCGATTGTTTGCTGAATTGTTTTGACCAGATGGTTGATTAACTGAGAGGGAACGGAGCTGCAGGCCTCCTCCTTAACTCGATCACACATTCATCTTCAGTCTCTGCACTGTGAGCGGGAAACAGCTCAATATTCAGGCGAACGAGCCCAGACAGTGCACCGCTTCCCCTCACCTCCGGGGGAATAACGTGCGCGATACTGAGACAGCTAAAGAAAAGCAGAACCTTCATGTTCAGACCTCTGCTCCGGTCTTCTTCATCACTGAGCCTCCAGCTGATCCTCCACTCGAGTCCAGACTGAGTCCACGTTCATGTCTCTCACACGATGAATCGGACCAAATGTGTTTCACCATTCAAAGCTTCTTCTGAAGTTTTCCATTGAACTGTCGTCATATTTCATAACTTCAACGTGAATAAAATGATTTTCTACATTGGATATAACTCGTCAGTGCTGTGGAAATGTTTTTGAAATGCTAAAAGCCAACAAATGTGGAATGAAGAGAAATATTTTCTGAGATAAAAACATGTCGAATGATTACGTCGATGTTTTGTTCAATAAATGTTGACTTTTGGACTTTGAGCTCTGGAGTTATTGGAAATGTTTCATCCGTATAATATACAACCGTTTGATATTCCACCCAAACATGTAAACAAACATTTTATTGCAAACTTATTGACAAAACAGAAATATGCTTTAATATCGTTCGATGTCTTTAGAACAGAGATTCAGTCTGTAAGAGATATTCATGATGGTTTACAGTCGAGTCAAACAACCGGTTCTTCATCTTTTTATTATTTTATATTTTCACTATGTTTCCTGTACTGCATGCTGGATAAACACTTCATAATATCAGTTCTGAAAGATGCTGCATGAATACGGTGATTCTATTGTTAGCTCTACTCCGTTGTGCTTGTGGAATGAAGCCTTTTCACGCTTCACCACCTCGTCTCAGGGGCTGCTGATGACCTGTGTGATCCAGTCGGTGAGCCGGGTGACGCGAGTGTAGACGCCGTAGTAGTCTGGACGCCCGCAGCCTTTGCCCCAGCTCACCACGCCGGCGAGGAACCAGCGACCCGACGGCTCCTGGCACACCAAGGGACCGCCAGAGTCCCCCTGACGGAGACAGGCCGCGTTAAAAGGGGGCGGGGCATCTTAATGTCTCTACAGCACAAGATCACCACGACTGAGGACCACTGGTGACTCAACTATGATGTCACTCGGGCTGCACGTCTGGCCTTTAAAACACGTTTCTATGGCCGGCAGGAACACGAGTACTCCACGCTGAGGACGTCCAGGATGTTTGATTACCATGAATCTGTTCCACTTTTGTGCTTTCAGACACTGCATGTACCATGACTGAGGATTCTACCCAACTGAAATGTGTTATATAACTATGAAGTATGACAGGAACCATACGGAACATTAGATATCCGTATGTAGCACCACATGTAATGCCTCATATCTGTCTCTTGTTCAATGCAGCTGAACAGGTTGATTGAGAGCGCTGAGACTGAACCACAACAAGATCAGCTCTGTAAAGCTGAGGGGAACTGCAGACATGTGGGGTGGTCACGTGAGTGTCCGCCACATGTTGGCATTGTACGTCTCTGAAAACCACGGATATGTTGACTGTTCAGAGCAGGTGACGTATGACGTGGTAAGAAAGGTAAGTGGTGTAATAACGAGTATAACAAGAGGGAAAGTCACTGACGGCAGGTGGGAGGATGATGGACAGGTCAAATGAAACGTACGTTATTACATTACATTGTTAATGTTGTACGTTGACCTTACGTTAAGTAGTTACGTTAAGTAGTTATGTTATGCTGTTAGGTTACGTTGTTGTTACTTAATGTTGCTACGTTATGCTGTTAGGTTACGTTGTTAGGTTACGTTGTTAGGTTACGTAGTTAGGTTACGTTGTTACTTAATGTTGCTACGTTATGCTGTTAGGTTACGTTGTTGTTACTTAATGTTGCTACATTATGCTGTTAGGTTACGTTGTTGTTACTTAATGTTGCTACGTTATGCTGTTAGGTTACGTTGTTGTTACTTAATGTTGCTACGTTATGCTGTTAGGTTACGTTGTTACTTAATGTTGCTACGTTATGCTGTTAGGTTACGTTGTTGTTACTTAATGTTGCTACGTTATGCTGTTAGGTTACGTTGTTGTTACTTAATGTTGCTACGTTATGCTGTTAGGTTACGTTGTTACTTAATGTTGCTACGTTATGCTGTTAGGTTACGTTGTTAGGTTACGTTGTTAGGTTACGTTGTTACCTCACGTTGCAGTTGTGTTGCCTACACCGTACCAATCTTTTCACAACTTTAACAACATGGAATTGTGCGTTTCTGGAACAGTGACATGAGGCTGATACAAACTTATTTTTGGTCCGGAAACGTCATCAACCAACCGTGGTTTGCAGAAACGTACGATGCCGATATTTCTGTCGACTGGGTTGTAGTTTCACCTTTCATTTCACGCAGTAATCGAATCCACGAGGACATAAAATCATAGTGCAGCTTTCAATTCAAACTGCGTTGTGATGACATGCAAAGGGAGCACTATACTTCTCTGTACCTGACAGGCATCTTTGTCTCCACTGCGGTAACCAGCGCAAAGCATTCTGGGAGTGACCAGGTGGCCGTAGGAGCGAACGCAGGCTTCCTCGCTCACCAGGCGAACATCCACCTTCTGAAGCACATTACTGGCACTGCCTGAAGAGGAGAGGGTTCAGAGAGGGTCAGCGGGTGACAGCATGTTCTTCCTCTTCCATTTATACAATGAAGACAATGTCTGCATTCACTCCCCCTTCCTCGTGTATTTGGCTACATGGAAAAAGAAAAAGGTTTCTTAAGTCCACCGAGAGCTGAAATTCAAAAGCAACAGTCAATTATGTCACAGAAAGCCATCACATGATTTCTACAGCTTCAACAGAAACCATCCACCAACCGGCGGCGACGTTTTCATCCTTTCAATGACAAGAAACCACTTCACTGGAAACATAGTCTCGTAACTGCACTTTAACATGTAATCCACCTCAGCTTTTCTTGAAATGTTTGTGAAACCGTGTTTCTGAGGCTGGTTTCTAACACCTTCTGTCTCAGACGGCCGTCTTCTGTTCATCGCGTTCATCAGAAACCACAACCCACTCTCTTCCACCCACATCCCTCCATCTCCTCCTGCGCCTCTCATCTCAACGAGCTGATTTCAACCCTCGGATTCAAAGTGCTGCTGAGGATATGGGGCTTTTACTGGCTGCACATGAAATCACTTCCTGTGAAAATACTGCATTATTCTGCGTAACACCATAAGCCGTCGGAAAGAAAGTTGACTGCTCATCCTGTGACAGAAATAAAAACAACTTTGGACATCAACCTTTATGAAATAAAGCTACGAGTCAAAAGCACCCAATAACTTAAAATGTCTCCTGGTGATAAACCTGCACATGTACAAGGCGGTCAAATGGAAATGATAATGAT
>CM051693.1:29667664-29690164 GCA_028022725.1 Lycodopsis pacificus
GGCAATTTTGGGCAAGAAATGCCAAAATGGCCACAAAGAGACTGAAAACAACTACAAAGAGACTGAAAACAACTACAAAGAGACACACAATGACGATGAAAAGGGGCAGAACAACCACAGACAAACCACCAAAAAGACACAAAATGGCCGGCTCATCGTGGTCCAGCCTACCTGCGGTTCTGGATGGTCCACCGTCCCTGGGTGCAGGCCTGGTTGTAGCTGGCTCTGCTCAGCTCGTAGCCCTCAAATTCCAGAAACAAGCCCATCCCTACACCGGGCGTCTGAGATCACACAGGACAGCAAACACAAAAACACAACAACGTTACAGCACATGCTGACCTGCATGGTCACCATGTCATGAATCAATCACTCAATACATCAAAACGTTCAAGACCAGAGTAACTATAAAGAGACACTAAAGTACAATAAAAAGGACATGAAACAGCTGCAAAGAGACACAGAAAGGAGCACAAACACACAAAGGACACAGAGAGATCCGTAACTACAACAGAGGCCGGTCGTCTCATAATCGTCCGACGGCCTTACAGTAAAGCTCCAGGTACAGTTGGTGTCGGGGGGGTAGTAGCTGGGGAAGAAGGGCGTCCTCAGCGTCCCCTGGACCCCCGATACTGCCTTCAGCTCTATGGTGGAGTTACAGTCTGAGAGAGAGAGAAGATTTTCAATCCACAATCACATGAAACATTGCTGAACGAGCCAAAGGAAGGGCCGGTGGTCTTACCCTGACGGCCCCAGGCCTGTGCAGACAGGGCGAACGGGTCCTTGTAGTTGTACAGACCCTGTTTCCAAACCACCGTCATCCACTCGCCTGAAGACAGCACGTTCACCACGCGCTCGTGTCTGCTGCAGCCATACACACTGGGAGGACAGACGGGAAGATAACTCAAGAGTTTAGAGAACAGACAAGATCAATATTAGCCTGATATGTCCCAGCTGATATATCTGTGGATGGAACCCACGAAGTGATGAGGTGGGAGTCGGAGGGGGTGAGGGAGTCGTACACCACCAGCCTGTCCCGGCACTCCGGCAGCAGCCACTCCATGTGGAGCTCCAGCTGGGACCCGGGGCCGGCCTGGAGGTGCCACATGCAGGAGGAGCGCTGCGTGTCGGGGCCCCGGAGGGCCGAGGGGCTGCTGGACACCACCTTCTGGTAGCGGTAGCAGTCTGGTGCAAACGATGCAAAGAAAGAAAACCAGCGTTAGAGTTGAGCTCATCTGGGATTTTGTGTTGGAGTAGATTCAGGCCTTGATTGTATGTTTGGATTTACTGTATTTATTAAAACACTAAATGAATTACCATCAAAGCTATTCATACCAGCAAGGATGCGAAGAGGTGATTGTTTTTTAAATGAAAGGTTTGAATAGATTCTGCAAAGTACCCTCATACAACAGTTCGTATGATATCTTATGTTCCTGCTCATTTTTCCTACATTTTCCTACGAAAGTCCAGCAACACGTGTCAATTTACGCCCATTACACGAATAAAGTATTTTCAAAATAAACTTCACAGGAAACAACTCAACTAAGTTTAGGCAACAAAACTACTTGGTTAGGTTTCGGCAAACATCATGTTTGGGTTAAAATAACTACGGATGTGTCGTTTACGTAAGTTACGTGACAATTAAATCAACTTTCTGTGTCACATGAGGAACAAACGGAGGTAAACAGTTATGCAGTGTTTATGTCCTGGGCTTTTATTGTGAAAGTGAAGAGAAAGAACGGCAGGTTTTGTAACAAATCTTTGGCCAAATGTTGGAATTACAATTTCCATGTGCGTCATGTGACGCCATGAAGCCCAGAAATACTTTTTCCCCCGTTGACTGAGAAAGAGACTTTGATTTACCTTACTCAGGTAAATCAACCTTCCTCCTGAGGGCTGGGAGGCGGGGCTAAAGGAAACGCTAGTGAGCATGGGTAACTTTATACACCGGGGTCAAACTTTCATGGGAATGAACGCTGGATCCAGTCCTCTTCATATGACCATGGTGGGTCAGGTCTGCGCTGCCTTTGTCAAAGTTTAAGGAGTATTAAAGTTTTCCCTCTTCATTCATGGAGCCTCCTTGTTGAACACTGCCGTGAATATTTTGAATATGTGATTGGTTGATGTCTATATTTGTGGTGCGAAAGCTCAGAAAAATGAATCCAATTAAGTTACTTTTTCACGTTCTCTGTGAAAGTACTCATGACAAAGACAGTTTGGGCTGCATGCTCATCACAGTTCAATCACGTTGTGAATTGACACGAGCAGGAAACATAAAAAAATAGTGTGATACCAAACGAGGCTTTCAAAAGCTCAATGACTTTGGAGTCGGTTTCTGTGGAACAAAAAGACAGAAGAGACGATTTAAAACCAGCCAAACGCTTTCCTGCTCGCACACATCTCATCTCCTGTCTCACGCTCACCACTGACAGACAGCGAGGGGAGGTGCAGGAGGTATCCGCTGCAGCTGGCCGTCCCGTCCTCCTCCCCCGACCCTCCATACCCCCTCAGGCCCTCCTGCAGGCTCCTGGTGACCTCCTCCAGTGTGACCCTCCCAACATGGCTGCCCGGCACCGACATCACCACCCAGAAGTGAGCCACGAGGCTCCCCTCCCTGCACGACACAGAGCCAGGACCATGAAGATGAAATCACGTGCCTCTGGTTGAAAGGTTTCAAGTGTGCTGCACCTGTAACCACGCCCATCAGTGATGTCACAGTGTACCAGAGTACACCGCCACGTCACTGCAGCGAGGGGAGGAATTAAACCACGAGACGTCAGCACAACAATGTTTTCAGCTGATGTTAGGTCGCCCTTTAAGTGCTGATGCATTGTGAAGCCACTATCTTCGCACAACGACGTCTTCTATCTGACTTCTTTAAGAGGAGTTACTCCTACAAAAGTCCAGCAACACGTGTCCATTTCCGCTCGTTATATGCATACAATCTTTTCAAAATAAAATACTGTCTTCACAGGAAACAAGCAACAAAACTACTTGGTTAGGTTTAGGAAAAGGTCGTTGTTTGTGTTAAAACTTCAGAAGTGCCGTTACTTAAGTACGTAGTACTAACTACTTACTTAAGTACTTAAGTACGTAGTACTAACTACTTACTTAAGTACTTAAGTACATAGTACTAACTACTTACTTAAGTACTTAAGTACTTAAGTACGTAGTACTAACTACTTACTTAAGTACTTAAGTACGTAGTACTAACTACTTACTACTTACTTAAGTACTTAAGTATGTAGTACTAATTACTTACTTAAGTACTTAAATACTTAACTAAGTTATTGGAGGTATCCTCTTACTGTCACAATCTTGTTTTTGGTTTAGTTTGTTTCCTGTTTTATTTTGAAGTTCTCTGCCGCTTGCGTCCTGTGTTTGTTTGACTTCCTGTCTTTGTGGTTTTTCTCGTCAGCCTCGCTCTGTTCCCCCTTGTTTCCTACACCACTCAGCTCTCAGCCCTGGTGTCTGCCCACCTGTGTCTCGTGGTCTGATTAGTTTCTTGTGTATTTGTAGTCCTTCTGTCGTTCGTCTGTTTTGTGGTTCGTCTGCGATGTTTCCTGTTTGTGCCTTTCGTGTCGTTGGCCTATTTACCTGATCCTGTTTTGTTTGTGATTTAGCAAGTTGGATTTTCAATTCGTCACCTTTGGACTCATCGTCCTCGTAATAATAAATATAATAACTTCATTCATATAGCACCTTTAAAAACAGAGTTTACAAAGTGCTTTGCCCGACGAAGCAGCAAAAGCAGCAATAATAAGAACAGGAAGCTGAACAGTGAGGCCCAACAAAGAAAGACGACTACGGTGAGAGCTAAACCCGGATAAAACAAAACAGTTAAACAGTTAACAGATAAAAATAAACTAAGAAATCAGTAGTAAAGCGACGTCACATAGAAGCCGGTCTGTAAAAATGGGTTTTAAGAAGTGAAGTGTGAAGTCAACATTTCCTCTATATTTCGGGGCCAGACCCAGACGTGCTTTAAAAGTGCTTTGTACGTTTTGTTTTGGTTATAAAAATCACCGTTAAACATCCTTCTGCTCCTCAGTCAAAGCAACAAAACTTCAGTTATGTTTAGGATTAAAATAACTACTAAAGTTCTGCGGTAACAACATCAACATTGACATCTTGTTTGACAATGAACTACGGTCGTTATACTTCCTCGTTCATGATTACGTGAATAACATACAAACACATTTTGTAAAGATCCATAAATGGCCGCGCGTTCTTTTGAGTAGGTTCAGCGCTGAAGCTCTACTGTATGTCTCACCTCGCTGCTTTCTCCCTGGTTATTGCTACCGTTCATGAAAGCGTTAGATCCACGTACCCAAAGGCGAACACAGAGGTGTAGTTGAAGTACCGTGAAAGACTGGAGCCCATTATTATCTTCTTCACCTGAAAGACAGAGGAAGACCATATCACCTGTTTACAGGAGTCAGAACCGGCTCAACACGGATGATAGACTCAACAGAGAGCTGCAGCAATGAGTCCTGAACAACAAGAAATGACTTTTGCATGTAGTGTTCCCAAGTCAACGTGTCTTTTGAATCGAGTTATGGTTAGATCAAAAAGCATCGTTCAAAATCTGAAAAGTGGACTTCTGAAAAACAGGGTTAATGAACACTAGAAATGATTCGGTGGTTTCTTCATTTTCATATCTGCATCTTATTCCGTCTCTCCTCAAACTCGTTGCTGACTAATTTAGAACAATGTCTCAGAAGCACTGGTTGGACGGAGACGGATAGTTTGTGGCATGAGATGACAAAGGAAGCGCTGGTTTCTACTGCTGCTGCTGAGTCATTTGTCCTGTGAATTAACGCCGATTGTAAGTGAAGACAAAAGACAGACGTTAGTGGCGGTTTTGTCCAGTAGGAAAAGAGGCTTCATGGAGTTGTTTTTGGAGTACTGCTGCTTTCCTTCCTCACCAGGTAGTTCAATGCATTGTGAAAGCTACATGTAAACACAGAAAAGCAGCAGCAGTCTTGGTCCCTTCGGAGGTAATTCTACATCAGCGTCAGAGGAATTCATGGTCCCCACTCACCATGATCCGTACCCCCTTGGCCTCCTTCTTGAATGCAGGGCTGCTGTGAGAGGACAGATCGGAAGAGAAGTTCCTGTTGAGGATGGACAGGTAGGCCGTGTACTGCTGCTGGACTCGAGGCTCCAACACCCAAACCCTGTACTCTGTCACAGAGGAAGGTCCACACAGCGTTAAATAAACACAGCGATGCTAGCCGGGACTGAGCTTTGAGCTAAATGCTAACACGCTCTCAATGCTAACAGGCGGAGGTATAGTGGGTATAATATTTACAATGGTCATCATCTCAGTTCAGTGTGATTACTGCTAATTAGCAGAACTCCACCGCGGTCACGTGACTTCACGTTAGTCTATAAAGGAACTCCACCACGGTCACGTGACTTCACGTTAGTCTATAAAGGAACTCCACCGCGGTCACGTGACTTCACGTTAGTCTATAAAGGAACTCCACCGCGGTCACGTGACTTCACATTAGTCTATAAAGGAACTCCACCGCGGTCACATGACTTCACGTTAGTCTATAGAGGAACTCCACCACGGTCACGTGACTTCACGTTAGTCTACAAAGGAACTCCACCACGGTCACGTGACTTCACGTTAGTCTATAAAGGAACTCCACCGCGGTCACATGACTTCACGTTAGTCTATAAAGGAACTCCACCACGGTCACGTGACTTCACGTTACTCTATAAAGGAACTCCACCGCGGTCACATGACTTCACGTTAGTCTATAAAGGAACTCCATCACGGTCACGTGACTTCACGTTAGTCTATAAAGGAACTCCATCACGGTCACGTGACTTCACGTTAGTCTATAAAGGAACTCCACCACGGTCACGTGACTTCACGTTAGTCAATAAAGGAACTCCACCACGGTCACGTGACTTCACGTTAGTCTATAAAGGAACTCCACCGCGGTCACATGACTTCACGTTAGTCTATAAAGGAACTCCACCACGGTCACGTGACTTCACGTTACTCTACAAAGGAACTCCACCGCGGTCACATGACTTCACGTTAGTCTATAAAGGAACTCCATCACGGTCACGTGACTTCACGTTAGTCTATAAAGGAACTCCATCACGGTCACGTGACTTCACGTTAGTCTATAAAGGAACTCCACCACGGTCACGTGACTTCACGTTAGTCTATAAAGGAACTCCACAACGGTCACGTGACTTCACGTTAGTCTATAGAGGAACTCCACCACGGTCACGTGACTTCACGTTAGTCTATAAAGGAACTCCACCACGGTCACGTGACTTCACGTTAGTCTATAAAGGAACTCCACCACGGTCACGTGACTTCACGTTAGTCTATAAAGGAACTCCACCACGGTCACCTGACTTCACGTTAGTCTATAGAGGAACTCCACCACGGTCACGTGACTTCACGTTAGTCTATAAAGGAACTCCACCACGGTCACGTGACTTCACGTTAGTCTATAAAGGAACTCCACCACGGTCACATGACTTCACGTTAGTCTATAAAGGAACTCCACCACGGTCACATGACTTCATGTTAGTCTATAGAGGAACTCCACCACGGTCACATGACTTCACGTTAGTCTATAAAGGAACTCCACCACGGTCACGTGACTTCACGTTAGTCTATAGAGGAACTCCACCACGGTCACATGACTTCATGTTAGTCTATAAAGGAACTCCACCACGGTCACGTGACTTCACGTTAGTCTGTAAAGGAACTCCACCGTGGTCACGTGACTTCACGTTAGTCTGTAAAGGAACTCCACAACGGTCACGTGACTTCACGTTAGTCTGTAAAGGAACTCCACAACGGTCACGTGACTTCACGTTAGTCTATAAAGGAACTCCACCACGGTCACGTGACTTCACGTTAGTCTATAAAGGAACTCCACCACGGTCACGTGACTTCACGTTAGTCTATAAAGGAACTCCACCACGGTCACGTGACTTCACGTTAGTCTATAAAGGAACTCCACCACGGTCACGTGACTTCACGTTAGTCTATAAAGGAACTCCATCACGGTCACGTGACTTCACGTTAGTCTACAGAGGAACTCCACCACGGTCACATGACTTCACGTTAGTCTATAGAGGAACTCCACCACGGTCACGTGACTTCATGTTAGTCTATAAAGGAACTCCACCACGGTCACATGACTTCACGTTAGTCTATAGAGGAACTCCACCACGGTCACGTGACTTCACGTTAGTCTACAAAGGAACTCCACCACGGTCACGTGACTTCACGTTAGTCTATAAAGGAACTCCACCATGGTCACATGACTTCATGTTAGTCTATAAAGGAACTCCACCACGGTCACGTGACTTCACGTTAGTCTATAAAGGTACTCCACCACGGTCACGTGACTTCACGTTAGTCTATAAAGGAACTCCACCGCGGTCACGTGACTTCACGTTAGTCTATAAAGGAACTCCACCACGGTCACATGACTTCATGTTAGTCTATAAAGGAACTCCACCGCGGTCACGTGACTTCACGTTAGTCTATAAAGGAACTCCACCACGGTCACATGACTTCACGTTAGTCTATAAAGGAACTCCACCACGGTCACATGACTTCACGTTAGTCTATAAAGGAATTTGGGGACGATGAACAAAGTAGAAAAGAGGAAAGCTCTGTACCCAGGAAGTACCAGGCCAGTGTGGCTCCTGCGGCGACGAGGATGATGATGAAGAGGAAGGCCAACACACACTTACAGGACCGAGCCCTCCTGGTGGGTGGAGCCACAGCTTGGTCATCAACTTCTACCTGTTGAGAACAGACAAACACTGTGACTTTCAATTGGGGTTGAAAATATAAAATCTGGCAGTCTGGAGGGTCTTTTCACGCAGCGTCTGAGTGAGGGAGCATCGAGGCACTGAGGTGGTTTCCATGTGGATTATGTTCCCTATAGATTATGTTCCCTGAAGATTATGTTCTCTATAGATTATGTTCTCTTTAGATTATGTTTCATGTGTATTATGTTCCCTATAGATTATGTTCCATGTGGATTATGTTCCCGATAGATTATGTTCCCTATAGATTATGTTCCCTATAGATTATGTTCCATGTGGATTATGTTCCCTATAGATTATGTTCCCTATAGATTATGTTCCATGTGGATTATGTTCCCTATAGATTGTGTTCCATGTGGATTATGTTCCCTATAGATTATGTTCTATGTGGATTATGTTCCCTATAGATTATGTTCCCTGTAGATTATGTTCCCGATAGATTATGTTCCCTATAGATTATGTTCCCTATAGATTATGTTCCATGTGGATTATGTTCCCTATAGATTATGTTCCCTATAGATTATGTTCCATGTGGATTATGTTCCCTATAGATTGTGTTCCATGTGGATTATGTTCCCTATAGATTATGTTCTATGTGGATTATGTTCCCTATAGATTATGTTCCCTATAGATTATGTTCCCGATAGATTATGTTCCCTATAGATTATGTTCCCTATAGATTATGTTCCATGTGGATTATGTTCCCTATAGATTATGTTCCTGATAGGTTATGTTCGAAACAGAAGGAGCGTTTTTCTTCCCTGTCAAAATCTGGCGCCTACAATACCCACAATGCAACCCGAGGTCTGGTAAATCCAACAAGTTTAGTGACATCAGTCAAGCAGCTCCCACTGGAGCCACACATAGCTTTAAACGTAAGTTAAACACTTTGATGTGTAATACATGAGTTTTCCTTTAAGGCTTTTCTGAGAGGGGACATTTTGAATTAGCACTTTTCTGCTGCAACAGGCCTTGAGCTAAAGTCTTGATTTGTTAAATAAATATGTGTGTGTGTGTGTGTGTGTGTGTGTGTGTGTGTGTGTGTGTGTGTGTGTGTGTGTGTGTGTGTTGTATTCCTGCCTTTGTATTGATTGGCTTTTCAATCTGTGAAGCTCTATGATTGCAACAAGACAAAAAATAAATAAAAGAAACATTTAGAGAATATAGAGTTCAGTTAAACACTATTTTAATCGAACGAGTGCCGTGAAGCTGTGTGAGTGAAGAGCAGTTGTTAGTGTCATCATTACTGACCCCGTGGTTCAGAGGACCAGCTGAGACCACCTGATCACATGAGATCGACTTCTTGGAGCCGCGCCCGAGCGCCATCGCCTCCTCACGCGTCCTTTGCTCCCTGACAAATCATCTCACCGTCCGTCGAGGGCTCGTTGACTGAACTTCCGACTCGGCAGCTTTTTTATTTAGCATCTCTGCTCAGCACCAAAGAAAAACCAGACATGTTGCTCCAGCAGACGGAGAACGGCTCCGTCTCTGTTTGTAAGTCCAAAGGTAAAACAGGAACAAAATCAATATCTCCTGAAGCTTGTTGGGTTTCAGTGGAATACAACTCAAGGTACGTCCACCAACTGCTGGCTTGAGCTGATCCCACATGTTGTTGAGCTCTTTCTCATCTCAAAGGAGCAGCCGGGTGAGAACAGGTAGCTGATGTCACTGATCATCGCCTAGCAACGGCGATGCTGCGCTGCACACCTGGGACTGAGGCCGCGTATACGTCGGCTCGACGCGGTTCCCCAGAGTTCATCTCACTTTCCATGCAAACAAGAAATCCCACATGGGCAGTGACGCGAGGTCGAGATGTGAAAGGATTAACACATTTAATATTGATCACTGGCTTCTTCTTTCTGAAGATAAATTCCCTGTGAAATGTCAAATTCTGAATGTTTTGTTGGGATCAAGCCAACAACTCAACGATGCGTTAACAAAATGTCCCCAAATACTCGTTTATTGCAGGAATTCCACTTTTATTTTATTTTTTATATATATTTGAGTCATTACACACAGCGTGCAGAAACAAAACAACAACAAAACAAATGACAAATTAACGGCAACACTTTTCATTTGTTCATTCATGACAACTTGTCCCTTTGATGATATATGTTCATGAACAGTAACAAAGCAGTAACATGGTTAGAAAAGTCCCGACATGGATTCTTTAAAAGTCAACAACTGATTCACCTTCTAAGTCTTTTAATATAGCTGCCATAATAGCATATAAATACATATTTATTTGCTATTAAAGTTGTCATTTTGAGGTTTTGCCCACTAGTGGCGCTAGAGAGCAATGTTTTGACGAGTCACAGTATTGTTTAAAATGTGGCAAACACTGATCTTTAACACAGAAGAGACCATCAATGCAACATTTAAAGAGTTACAGTGAAGGTTTGGACCACTGTAGGTTCAAATATATCAGAAATGCATAAATGTATCAAAGAATTTACGAGATGAAAGATGAATTTACGACACTTGAATACGTTTTCTGTCACGTTCTTTCTGCCTTCTTTTACGAACATAAATAAATACTCGTACAATTAATACACTGCCGAGTCTAACGGTGGATCTGTGATGTGAAGCTCTGAGGTTTTCACAAAAAATTAAACTAATCTCAGCAGATTTATGATTTTATTTCTCGAAACTTTGTGAGTTTATTCTCACAAATATCCAAGTTCTTTACCTGCCGAGTCAGCAACTAGTTTACTTTACCCACGCTGTCCCTAATACGCCGACCGAAGCTGCTCTTTTGAATACAAAAATAAAGAAAGTCTCTCAAGCTGTTGTAAACAGGCTGATCATAAACACAGGTACATGTTTTATATATTTATAGAAAGAGAGAGAGATCTTTCTCCCTGTCACACTGAGTGATAAACAACATAAACATCTATCAGTTTAAGAAACAACCAAAGCATGAAGCATTGTTTTTACTGACTTTGCTTTGCTTTGTCTTCACTCACAGAAACTGCAGTAAAATGAGATCCGTTATAAATATTGCGATAAATAAGCAGAATATAACAGTGTAGAAACAAAATACATTCTTTGCAACCAGCCGGTGTTTGAGGGTATAAGATTGAGCATTGAATAAAAGTGTCCGTCCTTCGCTCCGCTCCCGTCTTCCTCACATGTATCCGTCACCAGAGGGCTCCACCGACCTGCTGGTCGACATCAGAGCGATCCTCTCCAGGAAGCGACTCGGCGGAGCCGGACTCAACCCTGACCCGCAGAGGTCCAACGTGAAGAGGGGCGGGAAGCCCGGTGAGGAGCTGCAAGGAGGAGGAAGAGGAGGAGACAGGAGGCAGGAGGATTCAGAGGACTGATCGACGTCCTCCTGACTCACCTGCTCCTCGCCAACGCCGCTAACGCCTGAATCCATGCTGAGGAGCTCGGGGCCGTCGGGCTGCGGCGTCTCGACTCGCTCGTAACCGGAACAAACCTGGATGGACCCTTTGTGGAAAACGCCTCCGCCGCCTCCGAACAACTTCTGAAAATCGACCTCTTCGCCGCTCCCTCCCTCGCTCTCCTCCTCGCCCTCGGCCGTGTTGATGCTATCCGCCTCCAGGCTCTCTTGACTGACCTCCTCGCCGCTGCACACGCCCGAATCCAGACTCTGCAGCCTGCCGCGCTCCACCTGGATCTTCTCGGCCCTCTCGTAGTCCGAGACCATCGGCATGGACTCGCTGTCGTTGCCGCCTTTGGAGAGCAGCAGGCGGATCGCCACTTCTTCTCCTCTCGCTTCCTGTTCTGCTTTGTCAGCGTGACCAGCAGCAGGCCCGTAGGGTGTATCGGCGGCGCACGGCGCCAGACTCCCCGCGGTGAGCGAGGAGACGGGAAGAGGAGGAGGAGGAGGAGGAGGAGGACACAGATGGGAGTAACTGGGGTTGGAGAAGTTGGAGCTGGTCGACTCGTAGCTGCTTTCGCTTCTCATCTTCTCCAGCAGCGCCGCCTCCAGGCCCAGCGGCGCCACGGCGTCCACGCCGGAGGCGACCTCCACGGAGACGACTTCCACGGGTTTGAAGAGGGAATGAAAGGACTCGTCGGAGAAGTGAGGGGACCAGTTCTGTGAAGAAGAGAAGGGTTAAAAACATACAGAATGTGCAGAATGAGGTTGTGAAGCTGCTTTTAAATCGATCGTAAAGATGACTCGTTGTTCCATCTGGTTTCTACACGAGATGTACATCCTGCTGTCATGTCGAGCTGTCTTTAAAGCTGCGTTAATCAATTATCTTTACATGATGGCTTCACATTTAGAGTCAAATTTGGATTCAGTTTCACTGTTATTTACAACATTGAGAAAACATCTATCAGCAAAAGAGAGTTTTAGTAACATAATAATACATCCGTGTTGTTTACAGCTCGTTCTCTGCTGCCCCCAAGTGGCAGCTTTAATGTGTCATGTGCTCTCGCTCTAACAAAGTTTTTACAGTGATAAACATTTGCCGAAGAAGGCAAATAATAGTCTGTTTGCAAATACAAAAAACAAAGAGATTAACTCAAGTTATGAGTCATGAGCTCACCTGGAAATCGACATCCTGCAGGAAGGATTTCGCTGGGTTGGGAAGAGGCGGCCCTCTGATTCTCTTCACCATGTAAACCCTGCAAAACAGAGCGACGGCATCTTAAAACACGAGAGAGAGAATATACTCCTACATACGACTAACATAGACAATCTAAATGTGTGTGTGTGTGTGTGTGTGTGTGCTCACCAGGTGGATTTGTCGGTCTTAAGGCGAATGACGACCAGAAACACGGTGAACGCTGCAGCAGCGGCGACCATGGCCAAAACACCGACGTGAAGATCTGACAAACGCGGGACAGAACGAATCACGTTAGAGATCATAACACGGTGTTCATCGCACCGTGGGGAACACATCTGGGGGGTCAGGTTTCATGCAATTATCCCGATACACAGTGATCATGAGACCACGTCCCCTGCCTGAGACACCTCTGCTACATATATAGACTCTTTTTGCAGATGTTTGTGGTCTCTTTGTGTTCTCATTCTAGTTTTTCTTGTCATTTTGTGGTCATTTTTAATCTCATTGTGGTGGTTTCTTGTCTCTTTATAGTCATGTAGCGACTCTTTGTAGTCTTTGTAGTCATGTAGCGACGCTGTGTCTCTTCGTAAGGCAAGGCAAGGCAAGTTTATTTGTATAGCACATTTCAACAACAAGGTAATTTATTCATAGTCATTTAGCGACTCTTTGTAGTCTTTGTGTCTATTTGTCGTCATGTAGCGACTCTTTGTGTCTCTTTGTAGTCATGTAGCGACTCTTTGTGTCTCTTTGTAGTCATGTAGCGACTCTTTGTGTCTCTTCGTAAGGAAAGGCAAGGCAAGTTTATTTGTATAGCACATTTCAACAACAAGGTAATTTATTCATAGTCATTTAGCGACTCTTTGTAGTCTTTGTGTCTCTTTGTAGTCATGTAGCGACTCTTTGTGTCTCTTTGTAGTCATGTAGCGGATCTTTGTGTCTCTTTGTGTCTCTTTGTAGTCATGTAGCGACTCTTTGTATCTCTTTGTAGTCATGTAGCGACTCTTTGTGTCTCTTTGTAGTCATGTAGCGACTCTTTGTAGTCTTTGCGTCTCTTTGTAGTCATGTAGCGACTCTTTGTGTATCTTTGTAGTCATGTAGCGACTATTTGTGTGTCTTTGTGTCTCTTTGTAGTCATGTAGCGACTCTTTGTATCTCTTTGTAGTCATGTAGTGACTCTTTGTGTCTCTTTGTAGTCATGTAGCGACTCTTTGTAGTCTTTGCGTCTCTTTGTAGTCATGTAGCGACTCTTTGTGTCTCTTTGTAGTCATGTAGCGACTCTTTGTATCTCTTTGTAGTCATGTAGCGACTCTTTGTATCTCTTTGTAGTCATGTAGCGACTCTTTGTATCTCTTTGTAGTCATGTAGCGACTCTTTGTGTCTCTTCGTAGTCATTTAGCGTCTCTTTGTGTCTCGTTATTGTCATTTAGCGTCTCTTTGTGTCTTTGTGTCTCGTTATTGTCATTTAGCGACTCTTTGTGGTCTCTTCATGTCTTTTTGTAGTCTTTTAGCTTTCTTTGTAATCATAACTGTTAAACGAAACCACTTCATCATATTTGGGACCTTTTACCTGACTGACGTTCTTTTGTTCTTCCTACGGCTGACTCCCATGATGCAACGGGGCTCCAGTCGCTCCAGTCGCCAGACTTTTCCTCGTCTGGAACGGCCTTCACTCGGACGCGTGCCTCGTACCTCTCGCCTCGCCTCAACCAGTTCTCGTCCAGCTCCCTGGTGATGCTCCTCCATTTACAGTTGGCTGTGAAAATGTTTTTCAGCACAGAGGGATCCTGACAAGGACGAAATCAACAGGCTGTTGTTCTTTTTTTTGTTCATGCATGGATCATTTGTACATATCGTTCATCTCTGACAAAATAAACACACACCATCCACGACTGATCCTCGTGTTTCCACTGCAGTTCGGACCTGTATTCGTCGATGGAGTTATGCTTGGTAACTTGGGGGAACCAGGAGACGGTGGTAAAGTTGACGTCTGGTCGCGGCGGAGGATGCAGCTTTACTGCAGCGGCACACAGTTTGTTTTAAGGTCAGCATGAGCAGCTCACAAGGTAAGTCACAGGGAGGCAGGGTGTGTGTATATCATTGTACTCACTGTGACAAGCAGGCTTGAAGGAAAGGCTCAACGTTTGCTTCCCGGGGTCACAGCTCAGACTGATGGACAGGACGTGGTCCAGAAACTGAGAAGAAAAGACATTCATCAGACACTATAACAGCTGATTAAATGTAGATATAAAAGCTTCATCGGTGCTTGTCAGACAAGAATAAATGAGGGTACGTTTGTGTTGAATGTGCTTTTGTAGCTTTGCATTCTGGGAACTATTCTCAGTTTCTTGCCAGGAGTTAGATGATGAGATTGATAGAACGCTCGTCTCTACGCTAGCTCCCACCAGCAGCCGGCCAGCTTAGCTTAGCATAAAGGTAAATCCGACAAAGGTCAGCAATAAACCGTAACAAACTTTTTTTTAAAGAGCGAAAACTAGGTAAATATTCCCTCCTATGACCCCCATAACACCGCTACCTGTTCTTCATGCACCGCGGATTAAATAAACGAGATCAGGATGTTCTCAAACAGCGTTCAGAGCTATATTTATGGAATCTACATTTGTAGATATCCAACAAAAATTTATTTGCATGTAATCATGTAAAACCAGTCTTTTACGCAGGAGGCCGTTGTTCGTTCCTCGTGTGAAAAGTCAACGTCGATTTATTTGTCACGCAACTTCCGTACATTAGTAACGTCACTTCAGTAGTTATATGAACCACAAACCGCCATCTTTTCCTAAACCTAACAAAGTACTTTTGTTGCTTGAACCTAACTAAGTATTTCGTCATCTTTTCCTAAACTTAACTAAGTTGTTTCCCGTGAAGGAGGAAGTTTATTTTGAAAACACGCGCGGAAATTGACACGAGTTGCTGGACCTTCATAGGGAAACGCACGAAAAGGTAGGAATAACGTTTTAATAAGATATCATACCAACATTTGTACGAGGATATGTTACTACGAGCCAAAGCTTCATGTGTTAAAGCTGCATTCTCTCTAGTGTCCACCAGGGGGCGACTCCTCTGGTTGTATAGAAGTCTATAGAAAATGACTCTACTTCTCTCTTGATTTATTCCCTCAGTAAACATTGTAAACATGAGTTTATGTCTCAATCTCTAGTTTCAAGTCTTCTTCAATACAGCATGATGTTCATTTAGTACATGATGGTCCATTTAGAGTCACACAGACCATGAAGCAGGGGATGCTTTAGGGCGGGGCTACACGCTGATTGACAGGTCTCTAACAGACCATAAAGCAGGGGATGCTTTAGGGCGGGGCTTACTGTGATTGACAGGTAGAGACACATACGGCGTCTCTACGTCACTCCTCCTCAGTCCAGATATGGTCACGACTATGTCCGCTTCTTATAGACAGTCTATGGATGTAACTAGTGAATTGGTTGTTATGCTAAGCTAAAGAGCTTTCCTCTAACAGACAAACATGAGAGAGGTCTTGGTCTTTTCATAAAATTCTCTGCAGTAAAGCAAATGAGCGTATTTCCTAAAGTGTTGAACTATTCCTTGAGATATTAGTGTTTGGTCAAAACTCCTCACCACCCTTACTCTGTATCTTCTGTTGAAGAACAGCAAGCACTTCTTCAGCGTCGGTCTGGAGGCGTCCGCCGGCTCCAGCGTGCATGAGCTGTTGTAGCTGTTATACCGCACACTAAAAGGGAGGGAAAGCATGTTTCTCTTTATTCTGCTGCGCTCATAACAGTTCTCCTCTGGTGACGGTGTGTTTGAGTGCATTTCTTCGTCCCTACCTCTTTTTCTCGGCGAATATCTTGCACACGTTGGCCGGATGATCGGACACAGACGCGCTGTTCCACAGACAGGTGATGGTCTGAACGTAGTCACTGTGGCAGGTGAGCTCTGTGAGCTCTGACGGAGAGATGGAGGGAAATGTTTGTGCTTCACTCGAGTCTTGTGTCACGAAAGATCTCAAATCAAAAATATAAATCAAGCCATGAAAATAATAAAAACCACTGACTGTTATCTGGGACGCTCGGACAACGCTCGTCTCCGTCAGCGCAGACGCAGACGCAGACGCAGAGCAGAGCCAGAGGAAGGAACAGAAGAGCGGTTTTATTATGTCTCTCCATTTACTCTCGTCTGTCTTCTCCTTTTGTTGTTTGCTTTTTGGACTGTTTGGTTTTGCAAAGCTGAAGGTTCGATGGATTGTTCTTGCTTCAGAGTACAACTCACTGCTTCCTCCGTCTTCTCATCCTGTGGAGAGGGATGACACACACACACACACACACACACACACACACACACACACTTAATGCTGCGCCGCTTCTTTATTTTGTGGCATTTGCAGGTTTATTTCTGCACACACACACACACGCACATGCACACGCACACACGCACACACACACGCACACGCACACGCACACACGCACACACACGCACACACACACACCAGCAGGTGATGGCGGTGTTTCGGATCCTGCCTCAGTGCCTCTGCTCTGGTTCGACTCACACGAAACACCCGATGATGTGATTCTTTGTCAAAGATCAGCAGCAGTCACTCTGCGTCTCGTCCTTTTGTTTCTTTTACTTCGTTGACTGAATCCTTTCTCTGATCAGCACTTAAAGCCGCTGTGTTCACACAGCTGATGGTTTGAAGTTACACCACCAGCGGTTTAGTTTTTCATGTTTGTGGGTCAGTGTAACATGAAAAAGGAAAACTTTTCCACCAGTAGGTCAACGGGTGCGTGGGAGAACGCCTGAGGTGGACAATATAGAACAAAGAACGCACACGCTGTCTTCTTCACTTATTCATATTTCAACGTTTCATCAGGTTACTGTACAAAACAACCAGGAATCATAAACACATGGCACCACGAGGCCGACAATATCAGCAGATACACACACAGAGTGAAGACAAAAGGTTTAAGATGCTCATCGCCACAGTGAAGAAAAGCTGCCGTAGGGAGACGAATGTTTAACAGATGAAGGATCAGAATAAACAGAATAATAAGGACTGTGGTGCTCCTCTGATGAAGAACGTGAGCACAACGTAACGATGCAGGACGGAGCGGAGTCTGATTTTCAATAAAAAGCATTTATATAAAAGCATGAAAGGTTATTGTCGTCATGAAACACACGATGCTACGCAAGAAAAACATGACAAAACTACAACAGCACCGCGTTCATTTATTCATGCTGCATCTGGAGGAACGTGAACAGCGGCAACAAAGACAAGTCTCTGGGCAGATCATGCGCTCGGCATCTTCATATGAAATAGGACGAGACGTCGTCGTGTAACCAGACTCAACAAAGGTCTCGGCTGGACTCGAAGCTTCGAATCACCGAACATGAAGCAGTGAACCTGCTTACAGCTGATGATGGCGTTAACGTGTGTGGATGATCGCATCAGTTGGGGATGTCAGTCAACGTGGCTTCAAAGAGCCGGGACACTGGGGTGAAGCGTGAAGCGTGCATCAACACTCACACGATCAACCAGCCGATCAGCGGCCACACGGGTCACTTTGATTTAACGAGCTCCTTCTCATCGTGTCCAATCAGAAGTAAAAGGACCAACAATGGTCCCACAGTTGAAACATGAATAATTAATGAAGCACAGCATGTTTTCATGAGTCAACGCTCGTCCTGACGACACAAAGCTGCCGGTCGGTCAGACTCACCTGTTGCAGCAGCGGCTCAGGATCTGCTTCACAGCTCTGCTTTCATTCCATGTGACGCGCTGTGAACCAACACCACATAAATGTCACTGGTTTGGTTTTTTTTATCCTCTCGTAGGAAATGGCAAACGGCCACCGTGGTGAAGGAGATAACGTCCGCGCGCTTTGAACGTCACTACTCAGAAACACAATCACAACGCAAGATCAGACTGTTGAGGAGCTCTCGGTTTGAATCCGCTTGAAGGTGCGACGACTGAAGTCATCTTCACCTTTTTCAGTGTCTGCGGTTTAGCACCGCGGAGGCGCTTCAGTCTCGGACGTATTCCAATGTTGTTGTGCGGCTTCAGAGGGTTTCAGGAGGAACAAACATCACAATCCCAACAGTGTCAGTGTCCACGCTGCAGTTTGACAGTTTGAAAGTTAATGTTTCACCTTTACTTCCCTGCAGCCTGTTGTTTCCCCACGATATATACATATATGTATATATATATATATACATATATGTATATATATATATGCATATATATATATATATATATATATACGTATATATATATATATATATGTATATATATATATATACACATATATATATATATATATATATATATATATATATGTATATATGTATATATATATATATGTATTCACACTGAGCAAACACATGAGCACCATATTAATATCTCATGATTCCGCTTTATTCAGCTTTTTATGGCAAAACTTGCAATTGATACTGAGCGGTTGTTTTTTTCACATCTGAAACACGCTGACCTTTAAACAGGATTTCAGGAGTCAAAAACAGGATGGTGTGTGTGTGTGTGTGTGTGTGTGTGTGTGTGTGGGGGTGTGTGTGTGTGTGTGGGTGTGTGTGTGTGGGGGTGTATGTGTGTGTGTGTATGTGTGCGTGTGTGTGTGCGTGCGTGTGTGCGTGTGTGTGTGCGTGTGTGTGTGCGTCAGGTTATTTGTGGTGTGTGGTTATTATTACCGCCCACTGCAAACACACACAGCCCCAAACTGCAAAAACTAAATGAAAAAGCTGCACAATAACAATTACATCACATATTTCCATTTTATATGTGTAAGAAAACATTTAAAACTTATTTGGTAATCTGCGTGCACAGGGGGGAGTTCGTCATGAGGTTTTAATAATAAAGGTTTAAAATGTCTTTTCTGAGAACTCAACAGGTGCACTTCCTGCTAACGGCACTTCCTTTTCTTAAAACAGCTCTACGTGCTGAGCATGGCGTCAGCGATCATAAGCACTAGATTAGAGGCATACCTTCCCAACTATATGCGTTATCGAAAAAAATAATTAAAAACCGCAAATGTTCCACTAATCAGGAAGCAAAGCTCTCAGTGGTTCAGAAAGGTGAGAAAAGGGAAGCTGAACTGCGAAGATCCTCTTAAAGCAACAGTGTACCCAAGTATTATTAGAGCCAGACCACAGCACCAGTATCACAAAGTGTTCCATCACACCCAGCAACAGAAACATACTAAATACACATCCAGGGCTTTATCTGTTGACGTCTGTAGATTTCTCCTAAATTCACCAAAGGTTACCATTACATAACGCCTCATTTGCATATTTCAACATAACATTTACAAAAACTTGTCATAATCTAACTGTTGGTGGTTTAGTTGCCTGAAGCTAACTGTTGGTGGTTTAGTTGCCTGAAGCTAACTGTTGGTGGTTTAGTTGCCTAAAGCTTACTGTTGGTGGTTTAGTTGCCTGAAGCTAACTGTTGGTGGTTTAGTTGCCTAAAGCTTACTGTTGGTGGTTTAGTTGCCTGAAGCTAACTGTTGGTGGTTTAGTTGCCTGAAGCTAACTATTGGTGGTTTAGTTGCCTGAAGCTAACTGTTGGTGGTTTAGTTTCCTAAAGCTAACTGTTGGTGGTTTAGTTGATTGAAGCTAACTGTTGGTGGTTTAGTTGCCAAAATCGAACTGTTGGTGGTTTAGTTGCCTGAAGCTAACTGTTGGTGGTTTAGTTTCCTCAAGCTAACTGTTGGTGGTTTAGTTGCCAAAATTGAACTGTTGGTGGTTTAGTTGCCTGAAGCTAACTGTTGGTGGTTTAGTTGCCTGACGCTAACTGTTGGTGGTTTAGTTGCCAAAATTGAACTGTTGGTGGTTTAGTTGCCTGAAGCTAACTGTTGGTGGTTTAGTTGCCTGAAGCTAACTGTTGGTGGTTTAGTTGCCTAAAGCTAACTGTTGGTGGTTTAGTTGCCTGAAGCTAACTGTTGGTGGTTTAGTTTCCTAAAGCTAACTGTTGGTGGTTTAGTTGCCAAAATCGAACTGTTGGTGGTTTAGTTGCCTGAAGCTAACTGTTGGTGGTTTAGTTTCCTAAAGCTAACTGTTGGTGGTTTAGTTGCCAAAATTGAACTGTTGGTGGTTTAGTTGCCTGAAGCTAACTGTTGGTGGTTTAGTTGCCTGACGCTAACTGTTGGTGGGTTAGTTGCCAAAATTGAACTGTTGGTGGTTTAGTTGCCTGAAGCTAACTGTTGGTGGTTTAGTTGCCTAAAGCTAACTGTTGGTGGTTTAGTTGCCCAAAGCTAACTGTTGGTGGTTTAGTTGCCAAAATCGAACTGTTGGTGGTTTAGTTGCCTGAAGCTAACTGTTGGTGGTTTAGTTTCCTAAAGCTAACTGTTGGTGGTTTAGTTGCCTAAATCTAACTGTTGGTGGTTTAGTTGCCTGACGCTAACTGTTGGTGGTTTAGTTGCCAAAATTGAACTGTTGGTGGTTTAGTTGCCTGAAGCTAACTGTTGGTGGTTTAGTTTCCTAAAGCTAACTGTTGGTGGTTTAGTTGCCTGAAGCTAACTGTTGGTGGTTTAGTTGCCTGAAGCTAATTGGTGGTTTAGTTGCCTAAAGCTAACTGTTGGTGGTTTAGTTGCCTGAAGCCAACTGTTGGTGGTTTAGTTGCCTGAAGCCAACTGTTGGTGGTTTAGTTGCCTGAAGCCAACTGTTGGTGGTTTAGTTGCGTAAACCTAAGTTTTGCTTTTTAATATAATGTCTTCGCAGGTTGTTGTGAGGGACAGAATAAAAACAATAGATTGCATTTTATGACTATTTCACAAACTGCCGTGAGACTGTTGGTTTATTAGAACTGGACGTGCTGCACTGAAGAAGACTTGAAACTAGAGATGGAGACATAAACTCATGTTTACAATGTTTACTGAGGGAATAAATCAAGAGAGAAGTAGAGTCATTTTCTATAGACTTCTATACAACCAGAGGAGTCGCCCCCTGGTGGTCACTAGAGAGAATGCAGCTTTAACACGTGAAGCTCTGACTTCACTTTTTAGAGATAGAAGTTGCAGCCTGGTAACAAAAGTCATGCTATCATGTGGCATTATGGGAAGTGTATGATCCGGTGTTTTTTGCAGCTTGACCTATGGCCGGGAAGTTTTGGTTCGTGAACGGAGATAAGTCCAGTGTGACCAGCTCATGACACACGATGACCTGGCTCAATGTCACGCTGCACAACTTCCCTCGACTGGAGATCTGTATCTCATGATCAGCGACTGATGGTGGGGGAAATCCTCTTTCAGGGAAGCAGCACTTTGAACATAGACTTACAGCCTCACTTTATCTACCGCGTTCTAACTTCTCTCTCTGTTCCTTCTGTTCAAATATGTTTCTGACATTTGGACTTCCCCTAAAAACCGGCACCAAAAGCCGACACTCTCTCACTTTCTTCTCAAAAGCACGGAAGCGACCACAAACTACAAAGAACAAACACATCGACACACACCACTTCCTAACCTCGTTGTCTTCCCAGAAAGCTACGGTTGTTTCTACTCAGAAAAATAAAAAAGTCATTCACTATCCAGCAAGTGAGCTCTTCATTTCCTGTTCTCTAATAAACTTTTATTTTCTCGATGCAAAGACTTCTCTGTGCTCAGCCTCTAACAGCTGCTATCAGCAGAAAAGAAAAGCTCATCTCAGTCTTTCTTGTTCATTTCATTGTTTGTTGAACCTTTTTTATCCAGAATAATCCCATGAGATCCTGAATCTCTTCTACAAAGAATGCTGTCACTTGCTCACTTACTCACTCATCTGCTCACTTACTTACTTACTTACTCACTCACTCATTTGCTCACTTACTTACTTACTTACTCACTCATTCACTCACTCACTCACTTGCTCACTTACTTACTTACTTACTTACTTACTCACTCACTCATTCACTCACTCACTCACTTGCTCACTTACTTACTTACTTACATACATACTCACTCACTCATTTGCTCACTTACTTACTTACTTACATACTCACTCATTTACTCACTCATTTGCTCACTTACATACTCACTCACTCACTCACTCATTTGCTCACTTACTTACATACTCACTCATTCACTCACTCACTTGCTCACTTACTTACATACTCACTCACTCATTTGCTCACTTACTTACTTACTCACTCACTCACTTGCTC
>CM051693.1:29695164-29697664 GCA_028022725.1 Lycodopsis pacificus
CCCTTCAGAGGATCGGCTCGTTCTCTCTTTCTGTAAACGCTTTTCATGTTCGCTTCATCACTTCAGTTTCAGGCAAAATAGAAACTCTTAAGTTTGGGTTGCTTGTTGCCTCCTGTAACTCATGTGATGGTGTCACTAGCCTTCACAGCCTGTGAGTCTCTCCCACAGCGGCATGAAAGGGCTAGCACATGTGTTCTACTGCAGTGGAAACAAACAGTGATGTTGTGCTGTGGACGTCTTTTACCCTCCTAAAGGATCTCCATCAGTTCAAGCGAACACTTTATTCAGAATGTGTTCAAAATACAACAACACAAACGAACCGATTGAACGGTTACAGCGAGGTAAGAATGGCTTTCTGTTGATGGAGTCTTTGAAGAGAGCTGAACTAAATATAGTGTACACTAACTATTGAAGTACCTTGTATAATTATACTTCTAAACCTCACAACTATCCCTTTAAACAATGCAAAATATACCCTCTCACGCTCCTTAACACAAAGTGAAGAAGCCTGCTGTTGTACTTGTACTCTGCCAGCTTAAATCTTAGGTGACTTTTTGTTTACTTTGAAGGAATATAGTTGTTGTTTTTTAGCTTATTTGCTTTGTGTCACTTTAAATGTTGATACCGCAAAGCATTGTGGGGCGGCATTATCTTCTTTCCTTTGGAAAAGGAAGGTGCAGTGTTTCCTAGGCTGCAGGACACTTGGATACAGTCAGACTCATGTTTGGCTGAATAATATCAGAAGATTAAGAGGTTAACACGGTTCAGATTGTAGACTCTCTGGTTCGTGTGCTGGGCTTTGGCGCCCCCCTGTGGTTCCGTCACAAACAGCGGAGTTGTTACATTGTTACATTGTAGAACCACGAGTTGCTCGTCACAGCATGCAGATCAGTGCAGACTGACCGTCATCAGCTGTCTTTCGACCAATCAGGACACTCGTGTTTTATCAATAACTCGATGAAAGAAGTGAGACTTCTTCCATCAGCGTGTCTCGCGTCTCTGTGTGTGACGTCACTCTGAACAGACGTCACTGTTCATGACCAGCCATTTCAATATTACACCCGACTCATGTTCACTGAAAGTGTTGAGTCATCAGAACAACGATGAACACGGAGCATAAAGGAACAGACTGACATTTCAACAAACCTCAGCAGAGAAACTAACAAAATATAAATATGATCCCAGTTCAAACTGAGACGTTTTCTCCGAAATTCTCTAAAAGTTACCATTAGATAACCACTCATTTGCATGTTTAAACACATCAGAATACTTATAATGCTAATAATAACCATCTTAATGTGAATGATCAACTGGAGAAGTCTATTCGTTAAATATTGTCCCCTTGAAGACATATATACATATATATATATATATATATATATATATATATATATATATATATATATATATATATATATATATATATATATATATATATATGTATATATATACACGTCTAAATAAGAGAAAATAATGTGTTCATATTGAAAGAAGGCGGCATCATTTCACTGTGAGGAGCTGGTGTTCACAGCGAGAGAACAGAAAGACTTTATCAACACACTCACCCGGTTCTCCCTCCGGCTGGAACACAGACCACGACCCGCTCGACCCGCTCGACCCGCTTTCTGCGTCGTCTACGAGACTCTGTTACAACAGAGACCGTTCAGAACGAGTGAGTCAGACGAGAAGGAAGTCAGGAAGTTTGGAAGCTTCACTTCCCTTTTATCTGAAGTCGTGTCCTTTCTATTACTGTGAGGAGATTTAACTCAGTCACGTGACTTTACTAGATAACACGTTAGAGAGGAAAGTGCTTCTGTCTAAATGCATTTAGCTTCATTGTTTTGAAGGAAATGAAAGAGGATTATGAATTATTATTTTTACTGGTGACACTGAACTATAAGAGGTGGAAACAAACATGTTGAGTTCAATAAACATGTGAACCTGAGGAATGCTGACACATCGAGACAATAATGAGCTTTATGTGTATTATTATGAGCTTTGTGTGTATTATTATGAGCTTTGTGTGTATTATTATGAGCTTTGTGTGTATTATGAGCTTTGTGTGTATTTTTATGAGCTTTGTGTGTATTATGAGCTTTGTGTGTATTATTATGAGCTTTGTGTGTATTATTATGAGCGTTGTGTGTATTATTATGAGCTTTATGTGTATTATTATGAGCTTTGTGTGTATTATTATGAGCGTTGTGTGTATTATTATGAGCGTTGTGTGTATTATTATGAGCGTTGTGTGTATTATTATGAGCTTTGTGTGTATTATTATGAGCTTTGTGTGTATTATTATGAGCTTTATGTGTATTATTATGAGCTTTGTGTGTATTATTATGAGCTTTGTGTGTATTATTATGAGCTTTGTGTGTATTATGAGCTTTGTGTGTATTATGAGCTTTGTGTGTATTATTATGAGCTTTGTGTGTATTATTATGAGCGTTGTGTGTATTATTATGAGCTTTGTGTGTATTTTTATGAGCTTTATGTGTAT
>CM051693.1:29700972-29708472 GCA_028022725.1 Lycodopsis pacificus
GTACTACTGATATAGTAGTAATATCAGTCGTAAAAACATACAGTATGCATAGCGCGCTAGAAGTTTACCAGGTAGGAACTTTACGCATCTTCGACTGGTTTCCAGCCGGCTGCTTCAAAGCGGTGCACCACAGCAGCTCACCGGATGTTGATGGACTCACGTTGCTGTTTCTGAGTTCAACGCGAATCCTCATCGAGGCAGTTTGTGAGACATTTACACAAAACTTGACCTAAGTCCACCAGGATGTCTGCGTCGTTGGTCAGAAGAGGACTGGAGCTGTTCGACAGTGACGTCAATGGTCAGATTAGCCCGTTAGCTCGCTAGCTTAGCATTGGCTAACATTAGCATTCAGAGTCAGACACGTTTTAGGTTTTATTTCAAAAAATAAAAGTCCAACATGCGACTTGTTACTCCATCATATGACGCAGTATTATAACTAACATGTTTATACATCTTACAAATATTAAGCTTACAAGAAACAAGTTTCAAGGAAATTAAAATATCTTATCTTTAAAAGTGTTTTTTTATTTTGTTTATAAGATCTATTGGAAATATTAATTTAAAATATATATATTTTCGTTTGTATAAAAATATTGTACTAATTTCATTGCTGTAAAACATAAATATTGTTGCATAAATGCTGCAGATTATCTTTTAGGTATTCAGTAACAATTTCAACCCAATCCAGTTAAAAAATAAGCATCGAGTGAGATTTAGAATTCTCTGAATTCATATAAAATATATATATTTGAAGTACATTTTAGTCGATGTTTTCACATAAATATATATATTTTTAAAGAAAATCCATGAGATGAACTGGGACGTCTTGGTGATGACCCAGAACATAAATATAAATTTGAAAAATACAGTAAAAATATGGAAAAGACAATAAAGATGCACAACATAACATTTCCAGAAGGAGAGAGCAGTGCAGGATGTGCAACAGTTCACAATAAAGAGAATATGTGCGCTGAAGAGGGATACCAGTCCCCCCCACACATAACCAGTTCACTTAGTGTCTTCTGCCTTTCTCCACCTCCCAGATGTCGGTAAAGTGAAGAAGAAGAAGAAGAAGCAGCAGACGACTCCCGGCTCCGCCTCCGTGATGGAGCTGGTGAGCACCAAGCGTCAGGGAGTCACCCGGCAGGTCAAACGTCTGCAGGGCCGCCTGGGACCCGGCAAGAGCAAAGCTACAGTCAAAGACAAGAGGATCACGTCCGCAGTGGGTCAGTCTGCTCCTGGGTCCTGGTCCTGCAACGGGGGTCCAGTAGGGAAATGCACCCGGAAGTAGAAGTCGCACGTTAGTTCAGCAAATGTGCAGCTCAGTGTTGTTTGAACAGACAAAGTGTGACTCGTGCGCCGGGTGTTCGATGCTGAACACATCGTGTGTTTTACACTTCACAAAGTTCAAAACCAACAATTGTTTTGGTAACCTGGTCCTTGAAGCCGTCTGGGGTGTTTTGTGTCACAACATCTGTTCTGCCTTCGCGCTCTGAACATCCTCTTCTTCTTCGTTGGTGTTGTTTTCAGAGGAGTTCAGGAAGAAGCAGAAGAAGAGCCAGATGAGCACTAACCTGAAGTACTTCATGGAAGCCGACTACAAAGCACCAGAGTCTCACACTCTGAAGGTGAGACAGCAGAGATCACTCGGCTGTCGAGACGTTTTCAGAAATAACTGTGTACGTAGTCAACAGCAGGAGAAACGATCTTTAGATCCATGAAGTCCACGTATGATATTTGTCAATTTTGCACGTCAAGAAAGTCTCAGTTAGTCGTAGAAACATTGAGTTTTGTCTCAACATCTCGTGTGTCACGATGTCCGTCACCGACATGGCCGTTAGCTCGATAAGCTAACAAGCCAAGCTAACTTAGCTTTTGTTCCACGCAGTGACGTAACGTAATCTCACTGACGTGTTTCATCAGCCGGAAGAACGAGTGCGACCTCGTTGTTGGTGTGACACACAGACAGTATAACTTCAGAGAGAGACGGCACTCTGCCGCGTGCTAAAAAACGTGTAAAACTGTCTTTTGTTCTTAAACTACAGGAACAAGATCATTCGTGCTTCATCTTTTCCTCATTTGATTAACTTCACACGAGTTCCTGCTCCTCTATAAGAGAGTTTGACTTCGTCTCTCACTTTAGATCCTGAGCCACAACTCCGGGAGGCAGTCGAGGAATCACCCGGAGCCGCCGGCCAAGACGGCCAAAGAGACGCCATCTTTGTTCACAGAGAAGGAGTTCCAGCAGTTCCAGAAGGAATACTTCGGCAGGACTGTCGAGAAGAAGAAATGAAGCGCACCGAAAAACCCCACAAAGACGCTTCAGCCTCAGTGGAAACTCCCGAAGCTGCTGATATTTACTGCTTTACGTCGTTCTGGTGTCTCAATCAGGATAGTCCGGTTTGGACTAAAGACTTTTGTTTATTATCGAATTGGAAATTCAAACACATCGTATAAATGTTTCAACATCTACAATCACAAGATGACTGTTATTGTTATTCAGGGTGTAACAGAAATAAATCTACATGCACAAAATGTACGAGTTTAACCCAGAAGACAACCTCCTCCTCAAGCTGCATTCTCTCGAGTGGCCACCAGGGGGCGACTCCTCTGGTTGTATAGAAGTCTATAGAAAATGACTCTACTTCTCTCTTGATTTATTCCCTCAGTAAACATTGTAAACATGAGTTTATGTCTCAATCTCTAGTTTCAAGTCTTCTTCAATACAGCATGATGTTCATTTAGTACATGATGGTCCATTTAGAGTCACACAGACCATAAAGCAGGGGATGCTTTAGGGCGGGGCTACTGTGATTGACAGGTCTCGCGTCTCTACATCACTCCTCAGTCCAAATATGGTCACTTCCTGTTCACTGGATGCAAAAAATTCCTTCTGGGGTTACAACAGTGGTTCCTGTACCTTTACGCCTGATATTAACAGTGTTAACACCATATTTCACTCCCACAGTTTATTTGATTGAATCTGAAATAACCGACAAAACAAGGCGGATCCACCGTAAAGCTACAGGTTTGAACGTGTTGGTGAGCAGAGTTCAGTGAGTTCAGAGTTCAGTGATCTCACGCGAGTAACTGGAAGCCTGCCGTTTCAGAGAAGGAGACGACTTCTTGTGTCTTTGTGTTCTGTGTTTTTTAAATGATTTCAAGACTTTACATTTGTGTTGTGGTGTTTTTAACGCTTCACCTGCTTTAAATATTTGGTACATGTTGTCATGGATGAGTGAGCTCTAACCTAAATATGTAAACATATCAACAGGAAGTCATTATTTATTAATTACACTACATTCAATCTTATAATGATCCAAATAAATGGAAATAAAATGTTTAATTGAAAACAGGAAACTGAAGGAGGATGATGTCACAATGACGTCATGGTGAGAGAGGTGAGGTGTCTAACACACAGACACACACTCACGTACACACAGACACACACTCATGTACACACACACCTTCCTCCACAAGAAGTTAGTTTTCAGCATGAATCCCAGATTGTTCTTCCTTCAGACCATCATCATAATATAAAAATGTATTTGTCATATTGACACTATAAAGGATTTTTTGTCTTGTTTGAACAAAACAAACCTGCTTTATAATAATCTCTATAAACATTAAGGACTGTCCTTGTTAAAACCTGCAGCTCGCCAGCAGGGGGCAGTCCAGCTCTTACCTCGCGTGAACCAGACGAGTTCATCAAGTCTAACCAGCAGCTGCAACGAACTCTCGGGAGACTGTTTGTCATGAATCAATACCTCGTGAAGGAGTACACTCCAGCAGCGGATAGTCACTGTGCAGAGCACAGGCGCAAACAGCTGCAAGGCGATAGATACACCGATGTCAACGTTTTCTTATTATATAGTGACGTTACTGTCCACAAACATGATGTTAAAATAGCTCATGAATACAGTCCGTAGTCTCAATCTTTTGTGTGTTGGATTTAATTTAATCCCAGATACGGTTATTAAATAAAGGCACCGGAAATAAAACATAATTAAACAAATATAAAAAAGAAAAGGAAATGATAATAATAATTAATTTAACTAATTAAATGTATGCATTACGTGTTGTTTTGGTGCCTCCCCCCCCTATTAGTCATTAACATTTATAAAAGACTAAAAAACTGATTCCTTTCTCAATGTTTACATTTTGCATCTGACCTACATTCGGAGGAGTGGAGGACGCTCCTGTTTAAAGCTCCATGTGGATCTATTTTGTCAGCTGTGTATAGACGTTATGCATCCAACCACAATCACAAACCACATTCAAGCGCAGTGATCGCAGCGGTGTTTGTGTAAACTGTCCAGCTGTGAGTTTGATATTTAGTTTATGAATTCGTATTTTCCTCTGAGAGGGGGAAACCTGATACCTGATACCTAAGAGCGAACTGCCCCCGTGGAACGATACCGCGGAAGCAGACAGCCGGCGGTGTTTCGGCTCTATATATAGCTGTGGGACTCTCTCCGCTCGGTCTTCGTCGCCACGTCTTACATCGTAAACATCAACTCCCAGTGAACGCCGTCTCGCGCCAAAATGGCAGTTTAACGGCGCGCAGCGGCTATCTTTGCAGCGGCAACAACCCGGCAGTGCAGCGGCTAACTGCTCCGGCAATTTCTTGCAAAATGGCGTAAGTATTTATTTATTTTATTTTACGACACTTTCACCTCCGCGGTGTCACATTACAAGCTGTCAGTTAAGTCCCACCGTGGGTTGTTTCCGGGTGGTTTGTTATGTTTACCATCGTCTCTGTAAACGGCGATATCCTTTTAAAGCCCCCTCCATTTGAAACAGTTTGTATGTATTCCACCGCGACAGAAGGTGTTCTTCAACATCTGTTCGTGTTCGTGTGTATATTAAACACTTGCCAACGTGGCGTGTCCAAAATGGCGCGCATTGGCTGTCACAGATGGCTCTCTGTTGTGAAAATGGCGGTTGCCCCGCCCATGACGCACAGGAGGTGGGCGGGGTCACCGGGCCCAGTAGCATTATGACCAAATTAGGAGATGTTATCCCCGCCGGTGGAGGGCGGTGGGGTGTGTCTCCATGACGTCACCTACATGGCGCAGATTAGTCTAAATATAGCCCCCCCTCTATATGTTAATGACGTTAACAGCCAAAGCTGGCGCTGAACTAGAGTATAAAGTCAAAGAAGCTTAAATGTTTCCGGAAGTGAAGATAATCTGTTGACAATACAATGATTCAAATAAACTAATTCTTAAAATTAAGCACATGTATAAGGTTAAAATATATTAGAGGAAATTATGGTGTAAAATATACTTAAATAAATGAAATATTAAATTAGGAGCACAATGTTAGTTTTAATAGTAGATGTGTTTGTCTAAATATCAAACTCCATTTATTTGTATTGTATTTTATTATATATATTGTGCATTTTTACATTTAATATTTTTTACTAAACTTATACACGAAAATACTTTTTCAAATAATGTAATTAAAATGTAAAATATATAAAAGGAAATGATTGGATGAAAATAGTTGGGTCATGTAATTAAACATTAAAACATAATCATAGTTTTAATAGCTGATGTTAAGTGCAAACACCATTTATAGATACTTTATTTTATATTTAAAATATTATTTAAAATATTTTATATTTTATTTATGACATACTATTGACGTGTCATAATATTCTCGTATCATTTAGATACATTTGCCCTCTTCTGATGGACCGCTTCATATCTGAGCTGTGAAGTGTTTCTGCTCATATTTAACCCTTTACTGACCGTATCTTCTTCTTCAGGCCTCTCTCGGGATCCACACACAGCTTTGCTGCCGTCGACAGCAGAACCGAACCTCTCGACCCGCTGACGTCATCGGGCTCGTCTTTGTTTTTATTCACGCTGAGCAGCAGAAGCAGTCATGGCCCTCTGCCTGGAGGCCGTGGAGGCCCTGTACTTAGGTTGGTTTCATGTGATGATGAACTAAATGTTGAGCACGAGATAGACTTTACTAATCCTACAAGGATTACAGGTAGAGCAATACGAATAACACAGGACAGGAGTTATAAATGTCTATTTGGTTCATCTCGTTTATTTAACGTGTGTCAGAGACATAGTTTGAAACGTATAATCAGGATTTAGTGCATAGATCTGATACTAAATGAGTGTTTATGTATTCAGGGCCCTCGTTTCTGACGGCTGACCCCATGGGGCCCCTTCTGGACCAACATGAAGAAGAAGAAGAAGCTCTTTCTCCCTCCTCCTCTCTAGAGGGGAAGGCTCCAGCTTCGCCCCCTTTCTCTTTCGCCTCCTCCTCCTTCCTCTCTCCTGCCTCCTCGACTCCCCCTACCCATCCCTCCTTGTTCCTAGGAACCAAGGCCGGAGGGGACTCCTCGTCCCTCCCCTGGCTGGGAGCCAGCGACCTGCTCGACGCCCACATCGGAGCAGACGACGACGACGGTGAGACTTTAAAACCTAAATAAGACGTAATGAGGATCACTAGTACTGCAGCGTCTCCTTAGGAGCGTCTCGTCTCCTTAATGACGGCTCTACTGCCACGTTACATGTTTGTCTGTCCACGGTGGAAGGTGTGATTGGTAGGCGTGTCGGGCTATGAAGAGCCGTCATTGGTCGGCGGCTCTGAAGCGTGTAATCGAGATAATGTGGTGTTTCAACATGCCGTGTCCTCGGTCGTTTGACGTGAAGCTCTTTGTGTCTCTTGGCGTCGGGTTAGAATCCTGAAGTTCTGAATGTACGATCACGTTCACATGCGTCACTAAAACGTAACAATACAGGGAGGCACTTACTACTAGAGGGGCGTAACGAACTTTATTCATTTGACTCCAATAATGATCATCGTGAAGTAACTGTTTAATTATCAAGAGACTCTGTTATTGATCTATTTCATAATGGTTTGGTCCGACTCTCTTTGTCTGCAGATGATGCTTTTGCGGGCATGGACTGGATGTCGGAGAAGATCGACCTGAGTGAGTTTGACCTGGACTCGCTCATGGGCTCGTCGGACGAGCGTCCCGGCTCCCCCGAGGATCTCCTGGCCTCCCTCGACTCCCGCATGGACCTGGACGTCGACTCCTTCGACGCGACCGCGCGAGACGATGTCGGTGGCGGTCTGGAGCTCGGGCTCTCACTGCCCGGCATCCTGGAGCTCCCTCTAGCCGAGAAGACCGAGGGGGCTCCTGATCAGCAGGTTGTTACCAAGTCCGAGCCGCTGTCTCCTCCAGCTCCTCAGTCTCCAGCTCCTCCGTCTCCGGCCTTCACTCTGGAGCTGGACAGTGAGGTGGACGTCCAGGACGCAGACAAAACGCTGCTGGCTCACCTCACCGCCCCCGTCATTCCAGATCCCAGTGGAACCATTCAGACCATCTCTCTCGTGGTGGTCCTCACCACCGAGGACGAGCCCCCCCTCGTGTCCATCGCCTCTCCGTCAAGCGACAGCGACTCCGGCATCGAGTCGGTCGCCGACTCACCCGCTCGCCTCCCGAAGTCTCCGACAGCGGGTTCCTCCAGG
>CM051693.1:29713472-29808472 GCA_028022725.1 Lycodopsis pacificus
AAGGCGGCGAGGCTTCTGGAGGAGGGGTTAGGCGCCTCGGGGGTGGGGCTTATCTTTGAGGGCTTTGAGATCGACTACGCTCACGCTAAGTTGATACCGCTGCTTCTACCGCCGTCATCAGGGACCGGAGAGGAAGCCGCTAAGCCGCCGCCCCCTCCCCGCTTTTACCCCACGTATCCTGGATATGTGACCTCAGAAGACGGGCCTGAAGCCAGCCCGGAAAGTCTGCAGGAACTGCACGTTAGAATCACCAACACTGAAGTGATGCGTGTAAAATAACAGGTTCGAAATGAAAGATATGTATGTATGTATGTGTGTATATATATATATATATATATATATATATATATATATATATATATATATATATATATATATATATATATATATATATATATATATATATATATATATATTGTTGGGATCAATAGGGGGCGTGTTTGAGTTATCAGCTTTTAAGAAACTGAATTCTTGACATCAATAGAATTATTAATGTGAATAACAATTATTAATGATTATTAATAATAACGGGGCACCACCCTGCGGACAGGGACCGATAACCAAACGATAAAACTAAGTCTCATAATTAGTAGTCACTCATCAGTGACAGTGAAGGTTTGAATCCGAGCGCAGACTACTACATACAGGCTTATTACATACATATGCACCATTAATCACAGACGACTGCTCCTTAAAGTATAACAGGGTTTATTACATTAAAATAATAATAGATCAGATCAATTACCATCACAATCAACAAACGCCATCATACAATTTTATGTACCTAATATCTAAAGAAATGAAATAAAAGGGGGAGGAGGGTGTGTATATAAGTATGTGTGTGCGTGTGCGGGTCTGTGTATAAAAGGAAGGGGGGTGGCTCTTAACACTCGCAGTCGAGAAACTACAAAGATGGCCGCTGGCCAACTAGCAGAAGGGGGGGGTTGAGACTGTGGGTTAAAAGGGGAAGGACTTAAGGTATTACCGCTGAACACCACCAGATGGCGTAGTCGAGGGACTTAGACAAACTGGGGGGGGGGGGGGGGTGAACCTTAAGGTGCTACCGTGACCCACCACTAGATGGCCTAGTCGAGTGACTTGGGCAAACTGGCGGAGGAGAGGGGGGGGTCGCTGTGTGTGAGCACGTGTGGCGAGACAATGGGCGAGCGTTTCACCCGCCCTCAGCCGGCGCTTTATGTGTATGCAAGTTTATCGAAAAACAAGAGGAACATAAAAGGCAGAGAGAGAGGAATCAGAGTTTCTGCGTGCGGGATCGCGAGAGAGAGAGGGGGTCACCTCCTGCTGTGTTGGCAGGAGGGTGAGCCAAGAAAAGGTGGAGAGAAATCGTAAGTCAACATAAATCAAACTTCTGCTGTGATATCCAGAGGAGCATAAGTACGTTATTCTATCATGCATAAGCATACCGCTGTCGTCTCGAACTGTCGGCAGCTTACGCAGTGATGAACACGGCACTCAGCTCACTCACCGAGCCGAGTTAATGAAGAGAGAAATATCACACAAAGTTGAATACAAATGAATGAAAATAATCCCAAAGAAAACAGTCAATGCAGTTAATACACAATACAAGCGGAGCTTCTCTGGTCCGTGATGTTTGTGTATTTACCTCCGTATACTGCGACGGTGTCTTTAACGCGAACAGAATACGGGCAATGTACAGTGGAGCGGAGCTGGGGTCCGCTGGGTGTTGCGCAATACCTTGATATTACGCAATAGTAACGAAACACACAAAAACACGGGAATATCAACATATACATGAATTAACTTGAATGAACCTTCAGTTAATTTAAGCTAAGCTAGCCCAGACACCAATGAACTTACTTTGGAGACGCTTCTTTGTGGCGGGGAGAGTGGCCGCTGAGAATCGTGCCTTCTTTGTCCAGATAGGAAGGGGTGGGAGCGGCTTGCTGGGGGCACGGCGTTTGCCGGCCCGGTCCGTTGTGGCTCGGCTCGCTTTGGAGCGGGCGCTGGACGTGATCAATCCTCGCTGCAGAGAGGATGATTTTACATCGGATTGAGACGCTGTGGTCCGTACGTCTCATCGGAAATCGTCGGGAAGGAGCGAGTTTTTCAGCTGCTGCTTCGCCGGAATGTGCACAAAAAGAAAACAACACGGGGAGGAATCGTGGAAGAGATTCGTCCCGGTGGAGTGAGAGGGCCTTGACTCAAAAAGAAAACACGGCTACTTCGGCCAGCGAAGATAGCTCTGTGACCTGACAGGGTTTGGTGAGGGTTCGAGGCTTGCAGGCCGCGGGTTCCTCGTGGCTTCCGTCGCCAGCGCGATGCTGGAGTTAGGAGGCTGGTGTCTTCTATAGCCAGGACGGGGAGTCCGAGCGAAGAACGTTTGGATGCTCCCTTGCTCGACCAAGGTCGAAGGGAAAAAGCGTGGAGGTGTGAATTGCAGGCACTTTTGTTGGGCACTGGTTTAACCGCAGGGGTCCTGGTGCTGTCTTGGCTCTCGGCCAATGAGGTTGCAGCGGTGCTCTCAGGTGACTTCAGGAACCCATAGTTTTGGGGGGGGAATTCACACCCTAATGTGAAATTCCTTCAGAGGGGGTTTGGTGCTCATCAAACCACAATCAGGATGAAACCTTTGCTTGCAAAAGGGAAGGCCTGATCCTCTTTGTTCCCAGCACATGTTGAAGACATGCTCAGACCCCAACAATATATATATATATATATATATATATATATATATATACATACATACATACATACATACATACATACATACATACATACATACATACATACATACATACATACATATATATTGAAGTAGCCAACAGTTGTATTAACGTCTGTATGTCGTCAACAACTGACTGTCAAATGAAATAAAGAAAGTTATATTGAACACTATGTCAACATGTATTGCCTCATTTATTCTCTTTTCAAGTGAAATAAGGATTAAACACATATTACATCACAGAAAGCTTTTAAAGAATGTGACTCTCAACATGAAGTACTGAACTTTAGAAAAATGAATTTAACTGAATTGTCCTGCAGCTTTAAACTCAGTTCATTCAGGTGTGAAGTGAAGTCAAACAAGAAAAGTGATATTGTGTTTTTCTCATCTTGTAATAACATAACGTGTGAGCATGGACTTCATGTGGTTATTAAACACTTGTTTCAGCTCTATTCTCTCTGAACATCATGGTTGGACAGTGAACTCATGTGTTGGTATTCTGATCATTTGGGGATGTTTTAGATTGTTTATCTGTGACTTGAATCCAGATGTGAGTGGGTACGTTTGATACAAAGTCACGATAAAGTCTCAGTATCGTGTGTTGAGTATGTCATGTCAGTTTAACATCAGCCGAGCGGTTGATGTTAAACTGAGCTGGTGAACTTCCTGTAGCCGTTAAGCTAACGTGTGACGTGAACTACAAAGTGACGTTTCCTTTGATGACAACACATCCGCCTTGCATTCCTTTCCAGAAATGATGTTGTGAACAGAATAACACATTATGTAACTGTTTGCTAGTTATGAGGTTTCACGCCTCAAATGATTCTGAATACTTTAACATACGATGAACACTCGTATTTACTGAAATCATGGAAATTAAGATTGTAACAGTTGGATTCAAAAGCTATATGATGAACTTCTTCTACACATCCCTCCTCTGAGGGTTTCTCAACCCTCAACCTAACTTCATATAACTTTTGTCAAATTGGTAAAGCTGTAACCTAAAGTTTTGATCCCTTACTGCATTGCAACAACAAGTGATTTATGTAAATTATATGTGCTTGATTATATACCAATACAGTAACAATACAATACAGAACATTTGAGTCAGTAAGATAATTCAAATAACATCACTCAAGGCTAAGATTCACTTTCATATAAGGGCGAAAAAACCTGCAGGTTGCATTACAGGAAAAACTCCCTTATGGTCCTTTCCCGCCAAGCGACCACCTTTTTGGCATGAAGTGAATCCGTTCTTGCTTGCAAACATGTATTAACTGATACATCACACATTTCATTTCTGCAAACTATTGAGCAATATATCCGTGTTCATTAGATGCAACGTCTGTGATAAAACCATACGCTATACTACTTGTGCACTGATTATATGAATCATAACTATGAGTATATGTGAATGTAGAAATATCTGATTATAATACATTCAATTTATAGTGAAACAGTTTGGACAGATGATAAAACATGTGACGTGGTGTTTTTTGGACGTGTGTACTTCCAACAAAGTTCAGGCTCTCGTTCTTATGGTGAGATGCCTCCTAGTCCTGTTCCCTCCATGTCATCTGAGTCCTCCAGAAAATCTGGAATGGGAAACAGGTCCGGAAACAGGTCCGGTCGTCCAACCACCATTTGAGCGAACTGGGCCTTTGTCCCTCGCTCAATCGTCATCATGTTCATCATCTGAGCCAGTTGGAGATTTGCCATGACACCCATCTGTTTGTCCATGCTCCTCTGGCACTGTCTCCTCAGGATGGGTACGATGCGACATGCCAATAGAAAAGCCACAATTAAAACTATTAATGCGCTAATGTCTGTTTTTAGCAATACAGACCCCCATTTTCCCAGAATTTAGTCTACCCAATCCCATGACCACCCCCCTGCCAGCATTCTCCTCAAGCTCTTTCCCCAAACCCCGAATTCTTCTCCATTTCAACAGTATATTCAGTAAAGCATTTCACAACACATTCAATACATATAAGATATGTCTGATGTTTGTTTGCTTAACAAATGAAGAGTGGGAATGGTCATAGTTGTGTCTCGTGATATTGGGTTTTCATATCATACCTCCTAATGAACGAAGGAGTAATGTTAGCCTGTGGGAATGTGGAATTCCCCTCCGTAGCAAATCCACCACTGGCAAAACATTCATACTTTTCCAATTGATCTGCTTTATAATTCGTGGGAGGCTTATTTTGCGATGTGTAAATCATAATTTCTGCACATGCGTTCCACACTTGATATTCAGGATACTGATCTCAATAGTCGTGTTTCTTTTGAGAGCCATACAAGAGTCCATTTGAACTTCACATGTAGGAAGTGCCAATGTTCTGTCATTCTGTCACCAGCCTCAGCTGTGTACTAGTTTCCCCTTTCCACATGGTGTGAAGTTGTTTCTTTCTACGTGTATTAACGTGCAACTGTCTGAACACTGGGTAGGCTGGTTTGAACTTAAATGGCAATGCTGGCATAGGTCCTGGTCTAACATGGGTTGGAATATGTGTGGTTGCATCGTACTCATCTTGATTCATGGTTTCTGGCTCTTCTCCAGGACGGCTGAGCCACCGTCTGGGCTCTTACGGCTCTCAAGGTTGGAGTACTGGTAGTTGTTACATTGGATGTGTAGTGACCGCCGCTTCCCAATAAAAATAGTCACTAGGTTGCTGTAATGCCTGTTCTGACGCGTGCCATAAATAACTTAGTCCAGGTTCAAATATTGGTATTTTATTCCTCACGTACAAAGAGTTCACAACTTTCTCCTCCACTTATGCATTTCGCCATTAACCAATTAATCACAACACTTGCCGTTGTTACCTGCACGTTGTTACCTGCACGGTCAAAAACTGTTTGCTTCCTACCTATGCGCAACACCTGTTCCCAATGACCCCACTGATTATATTATGTGTGGCCTGACTCACAGCGCCACTACCGCCCCATGTGGTGGGAGGTTGTACCACAACAAAAACAACAAAATGGCTCTTACACACCGGCCCCTAATTGGTTCTGGCGGTAGACAAACAATTATTTATACGTTTACGTAAGGAGCCATTACATTAGAAACAAAAAATGTACAGTTTTAAACTGTCAATTTTATAAACACGTCCAATCGATAAATTATATTTCCATGTCTTAAAAACATGGTTGTGGGTTTCACCATTACTCTTACTCGCCAGTCGCTTCACAAAGCAGACAAATCTTTGTCACTGGTCTTTCAATTATGCTGGTCTTGGTTTGCAGACGAACAGAACGCACTAGTCCTTTCCTATCAGGAAATGTCTGTAGTATCTTTCCAAGTATCCAGGATCCACGAGGTGCTGTTGAATCAACAACGATGACGATATCTCCAGGTAAAAAAATTCTTTTTTCCTCGTTCCATCTTTGCCTTTCCTGCAGCAATGGTACGTACTCTTGTGTCCATCTTTTCCAAAACAGATCAGCCACACGCCACCATGATGGGATCCAGCACGAGGGTTGAAACTCCACCTAATGCCTTCCTGTGCCATACTATTTTGTATTTTACTGTGATGTAATGAAGCTAGAGCTTCTCTGAGTTCTCTTTCAGCTCCCACAAAGTTAGTTCCGTTGTCTGATCGCATCGTAGAAACTTGTCCTCTCCTGCAGATGAATCTTCTCAACGCATTGACACACGAGTCTGTATCAAGCGAGTAAGCAACTTCCAGATGGACTGCTCTACTTGCCATGCAAGTGAAAAGAACTCCATAGCGCTTCAGGATGGTACGACCTCTCTTTACCTCAATTGGACCAAAATAATCCACACCAACATTTGTGAATGGTGGGAGATCAGAAACAACTCTCTCAGCGGGTAAATCTGCCATTTTCTGCTCCCCCACCTTTCCTATGTGACGCTTACAGAAGTAGCATTCCGTTATTACCTTTCTCACTGCTGAATTGGCGCTTGTAATCCAATACCTTTTCCTTAGCTTGGAGAGTATATGATTTCTGCCACCATGGCTTAGTTGTTCATGAATATGACGGAGTATAAGAGTCGAGATATGTTGGTCCTTGGCTAGAATAAGCGGGTGTTTTCTTTCTTCAGGCATGGACGCTTTGTTTAGTCTTCCTCCAACTCTCAACAGACCTCCTTCATGACTTGGGTTCAGTTTGTAGATGGTGCTGTCCTTTTTTACTTTCGATTTTCCAAATGCCAGCGCAACAATTTCGTTGTGAAATCTTTCCCCTTGGCTGAAGCGAACTATAGATGTCTCAGCTTTGAAGAGGTCATCTACGGACAACCTTTGTCCTCCTAATGTGACTTTGAATTCTTGCATCTCCGAATTGACATCCACTATTTGACGTCCATTGCCACTGGCATTTGCAGAAATCAGCTGCTTCCTTTTCTTACTTAAAGTCAGTAAATTCATCTTCAGCATGAGAATCCAACCTACTGCAACTTTCAGTCTTTTCCAACTGGAAAAGTGAGTAATCAGTTTATGCGTGGGACTTGAATCATCTTCAGTGACAATTGCATTTACCGTGAAGTTCCTTTTAACTTCTGGGTCCTCAGCAATGTCCAAATCCAAGACGTGCGCCGGCCACTCATCCTCTGGTTTCCACGTTTTTCCATCAGTGCGTTCCAACTGATGCTCTGGCACCTTTTCAGCATATCCTTTGCCAATGACATCAGTAAGGAAGTTTGAATATTCTTTGTGGTACCTTTGATCCTTCAGGAGTCTCCTTTTCAGTGAACTGACACGCTGTTTAGCAACAGTAAAGTTGTTTGGCATGTTTACATGGGGTGCCTTGAAAGGCAACTTAACATTGTAATGTCCACCTTTAAGTTGTACTGAACCTTTCATTATTTCCATGAACTTTCTTTCTTCTATTGACATCTCCTCTTTGTCATTAGAGACAGTTTCACTGAAATCCTGATTGTACTGTCGTATCAACAGTTCTTCGAATTTGTCAACACCAATCCGATTAACAGTAACAGCAGGGTAGCTACTCTCACACTGCTTTGCACTGTTTCCATGAAGCGGTCCATTAATCACCCAGCCCAGTAAAGTTCTTACTGCATATGGTCCCTCTCCTCGGCTGTTGATCACTTCCCACGGTTCCATTAACTTTGAGGCATTTGTGCCAATCAACAAATCAACATCAGCGTTAATACGGGGAATACATACATCCTTCAGGTAAGTCCACTTCGACAACTCTTCTTCAGGAATGATATTGTTTGTCGACACGGGCATTTCCTTCTGAGTGAACATACTAGGAAGCTCAAAAAACTGCTTGTCAGCAAATTCAGAGATTTCCAAACCTTTGACAATACAACTTTGAACAGTAGTACTGTGACCCATTGTATGTAGATTAATCTTAGTCTTTCTTCCTTTGATGTTCAGCCTTTCCATTAGACTTTCAGAACAGAAAGTGTCAGTACTTCCTGGATCCAGAAATGCATAGGTTTGTACGATTTTGTTTCCCTTTGTACACTTAACATTGACAGGTAAGATTGAAAGGATGCCGTTACTGCCCCCGGCCCCTGTATGACCACAAGTCGAGACAGCCGTGCCACTCACCGACAGTTCCTTTGCCTGATCTTCACCTTTGCTTCTTTCCTTTTTCTCAATGTGAAGAATGCTGGGATGACTTTGGTTGCAAACTCTGCAAGATATGCGTTTATTGCAATCCTTGCTCATGTGTCCTATGCGCAGGCAACCAAAGCAAACTCTTTTCTCTTTCAGAAATTCCAATTTTTCCCGATGTACTCTTTTTTGCAATTGTGGACAATGCTCCAATGCGTGTCCATGCATACAATACAAACAGGAACCAAGATTTGAACTTGTAGGTGACATAGTTTGTGTTTGAGTCTGAATGCTTTTCTTGTTTGCATTCACAGCTGGTTCAGTGGACATAAGGACAGTGGTTGCAAAGCTGTTTCTCTTGAACTGCGACTTTTGCTCTAACTTGGCCTTGTTGCCTCCTTTAGTTACACCCCCTTGAGTGTCTTGAATGTTGCCAAAGATTGGATCCGAAACTATCTTGACTTGGTACTCGATGAACTTGATAATGTCTTTAAAGCCAGATCTGCGACCTTCGGTTTCAGAGATGTCACACGCTGTCACTCTCCATTTCTCTCTGAGCTTGTAAGGAAGTTTCTGCATTATTGTTTTCATGTTTGCTGGCATATTGAGTTCATCTAAATATTGCAATTCCTTCATAGCGTTGCAACACTCTCGTAAACACAATGCATATGCCTGTAGCCCTTTAACATCTTCTGCCTTAACAGCAGGCCATCCAATGATTTTATCCACATAGGCAGCTGTGACCTTTATTTCATTTCCAAAATGTTTTCCAAGAAGGTCTTTGGCCATAGCATAGCCCGTCTCTGGAGTCATGTGCTGGCAGCTACGCACCAGATCCCTAGGCTGCCCCCTAGTGAATTGCTCAAGATAATACAAACAATCTCCTCTGTTGCATGCATTCCAATAACCAGAAATGGTCCCGCGAGTAATGCGACACAGAAACTGTTGGTGTGAACGCACCGAAAGGATGAAAACTTTAAACTCGCGCCAATGAGTCAAATTTGCGTATTTCTCGTCTGTTGGCGTCTCTGCATTGACTTTGGATGTAATCGACACGTTTGGTGTGAACACGACACAACAGGACTCTGATCCCTCACCTGGGCGTGCGTTCTGTAACTTCTCCGCCTCGTTGTTGAGGTTCATCCTCTTCAGGATTTCAACCGTCACGTTCACAGCCGACTTTTCTCCGTAGCTGTCCGTCATCCTGCTGACGATGTCCGGCCGGTCCTTGTTCTCCAGACGGCTCTTAGGAATGGGCCGACACCCGTCCAGCACCGGCTGAGTGAGGTTCCACCGAAACCTCTTGAAGTCATCGGCACCCAGCTGATCCAGAGAGTCGAGGATCAGACGTGGAACCTGCATGTCTGATCACTGAGAGGAGATCAGCCTGTAATGGGTTCAATAAAAGCAGCGTCACACGTGGAGGAAGTCTTGTTGCAGATAAAGACGTCACAGATTCATGTTGGTTGGACTGCCAGTGCTTAGAATGAAGAGAGACGCTGTTGGACCTGAACTATTGTGACAACACAACGTTATTTTGAACAATGCAACACATGAAATTACTTTTCACAGAAGTATGAAGGTGTTGGGGTCTGAGCATATGGCTTCAACATGTGCTGTGAACAAAGAGAATCAGGCCTTCCCTTTTGCAAGCAAAGGTTTCATCCTGATTGTGGTTTGATGACAGCAAACCTCCTCTGGAAGGAATTTCACACTAGGGTGTGAATTTCTCCCCCCCCCCCCAAAAACTATGGTTCCTGAATGCACCGCTGCAATCTCATTGGCCGAGAGCCAAGACAGCACCAGGACCCCTGTGGTTCAACCACTGTCTGACAAAACTCTCCTGCAGCTCACACCTCCTTGCTTTTTCCCTTCGACCTCCGTCGAGCAGGGAGCACACAAACGCTCTCTTCCCTCTGGACTTCGTCCTGGGGCCAGAAGAGGCACCGGGCCCTTCTCTCCCCCCCCCCCCAGCGCCACGCTGACAACAGAAGGCCCCCGATGAGGGCCGCGAGTCCTCATCCAACCCTCCGGCAGGAAGATGTCTAATCCTCTCCTGACCGATGATTACCGGGAGACGCGCCACAGAGGTCCGACCCCGCGCCGGCAACGCCGCGCCGATGTCCGCCGAGTCTGCGTCCACTCCAGAGCGAGCCACGCTACTGGGTGCAACCGACTCCTGAGGACCGAGCTACTCACAGTCTGCGCCCGCTCCGAGAGCCGCGCTCCCGAGTCAACACTCGGGGACTGATCGATTCCCATCACGGGAACGAGCCCCGTCGCAAAGAAGCTTCAAACAGTAAGGTTCATAGCATCTGGGCAATAGCTTAGCATAGCTTAGCTTAAATTAACCTAAGTTTCATTCAGGTTAATTCATTTATGTGTTATTATTCCCGCACCCTGTTGTGTTCAATCACTGTCTCGTTACACCGCGTCATTGCGCAATTATCGCAGACCACGGAGTCCCGCTATATATATTGTGTATTTCCTGTCGTAACTGCCTGCATTAGATTCATTGCTGCTGGTGAATGGAAAGTTTGTGTATTATCACTGAAAGACTGAACCTACGGTGGCGGACCGTCGTCTCGCCGACCAAGTTTCGGGGTGATAGGAAGACAATACTCTCATCTCACCGCAGTGACAAAGATCTGTTTTGTTTGGGAATTTTCATTTATTTTATTACACTTCCTGTGATATTCTCTCCTCATTAAATCAGCTCTGTGAGTGAAATGTGGAACCTCGGCTATCGTACATAAGTGCCGGCAGTTCGAAACCGACAGCGGCACTTTGCATACGATACGGCCAGGCACCCCCCATTCTCACTACAACGCGGACCGCACGCAGAAGCTTGATTCATGACCCCCACCTTTGCTCCCTTTCTTGCCTCTCCCCTAACTCACAGACACATGTGGTGACATACAACAACGCTTCCGCCAATTGGCCTGAGTCACTCAACTCCGCCATCTGGTGGCAGTTAGCTGTAGCGTCAAGCTCTCGTTTCACACATAGAGATCCTCACACACACACACACACACACACACACACACACACACACACACCTCACCCATTTTATTCTTTTCTTTAGGTATTAGGCATATAAAATTGTATGATAACGTTTGTTGGTTGCAATATTAATTGATCTGATCACTTATTATTCAGATTTAATAAACCCTGTTATACTTTAAGGAGCAGTCGTCTGTGATTACTTGTGCATATGTATGTAATGAAACTGTATCTAGTAGTCTGTGCTCGAATTCAACCCTTCACTGTCACTGAATGCATAGTCATACGCAGACTATTGACATTATGAGTGAACACTAATTATGAGAATTAGTTTTATCGTTTGGTTATCAGTCCCTGTTCGCAGGGTGGTGCCCCGTTATTATTAATAATCATTAATGATTGTTACTTACATTAATAATTCTATTGATGTCAAGAATTCAGTTTCTTAAATGCTGATAACTCGAACAAGCCCCTATTGATCCCAACAAAGGTGTAGCAGCGCTCTCTCTGCCCTCATGTCTCCTCTGTATCTCGACCTCCTGTTTTTACTACAAACACACCAGACAGAAGCAAAGCAACACGCTGATCACTGGAGAACACTGCCTCGCTGTGTCAGCAGGCTCTTTGTCAAATATCAATCTGCAACGTTAGAAACACCAGAGAGAAACCAACAACTTGAAGATGGTTGTGATCAGGATGAAAGGAAACACAGAACACAGCAGCTGGTTATGAATATTTGGAATAAAGCATCATCAGAATGAGCAAACAGGTAAAAGCAGGCGGTGAGAGAGATCTGTGTTCTGGTGAAGCTCTCAGCGTGTGGATCCAGTAATTAGACGGTTCCTCTACTGAAGAAGGATTGTAATGATCTGTAAACTCATATCTCATGTTCATGAACTACTTCATCACCTTCATACTAACCCTGTGAATCAATAACTATTGAATGTATCACACAGAAACAAAGGTTGAACATCCTGTAAACTATTTGATTTATCTGATAAATATTTACTCACATGTTGTTGAACACTTCCTGTTTCTAAAGCTTCTCACGATGAATTGACCTTCTTTGTAAAATCCTCAGACGTGTAAATAGTGTTTTAATGTGTGAATATTTATGAGTCACGTGACTGATCACTTAAAGACCCTTCACCACCAGAGGGCCTGTCACTCCTCAGCCCACTGTGCAGTCTGCATGTTCTCCGCTCTGCACTTCCTGATTGCTCAGCTATGCTGACGCTGCTTTTATAGCGGGCATATGCAGCTGCTTATTGCACTCGATTATTACTCATTCCATCATATTGATCCAGGCTGTAGCTGGTGAGGAAATGTGTCCATGAAGTTTGTTCCACTTCACAGCAACCTGAGAAATGAAAGACAGTGAACACAACACAAGGTTGTGATGGCTAGAATACACTGTGAGAGTCTGCTCAGTGGACTCAGAAGCAGAAGAACATTCACAACTCTATTGTTGTTCTGCTCACAATAGAGAAGAGAAGAAGGAGAGAACGAGTGGAAGCATCAGGGGAAGTGATCCTCTTCAGAGCTCACATGTGATGTCATCTGCACTCTTTTAAATGTTCCATCTTTCAACATTTGTTCACAATCTGACTGTGATCCGTCAGCAGAGCCATGAAATGTTACATTCTCTGTTCTTCCACATTTACTGTCAATAGTTCTTCATATTCAGAGTCATTCATACCTGAGATATAAAGGAGGAAGTCCAGGAACAACATGGCCGTTGTCGTCTTCAGCTTCTAGTCACAGAGTTTAATTCATCAGCTCATCAGAACAATAGTAAAGAACAATAGAAGAGCGTTAGAACCCAACAGCCTCCACTGCTACACACTCACAGCTGGAGAGACGGAATGCAGCGTGAGAACGTGTTCGAGTGAACATGGAGCTGTGACCCAACTTCCTCTTCCTCTTCCTCTTATTATTATTCTTCTTCCTCTTCCTCTTCCTCTTCTTCTTCTTCTTCTTCTTCCATCTTATTGGTGCATTACTGCCACGTCATCACTGCCTCACATCTCAACACAACTCTTAAACCAGAGGAACGTGTTGGCCCCTCCTTCTAAACGTCACCACCAATAGAAACGCATGGATGGTTGAGCTCTGTAGCAGTTGCAGTGTGTCCTCTGGAGGGCGCCATCACCTCAGCACATCGTCTCTGCAGCAGATTCTCCTTCAGACTAATTCAGAGGACCGAGCTGCTGACGTGGACCTCAGACACTTCACCACTTCTTTGTGCTCAGGTGTATTTTACACTGTTGGCTCCTTTGATATTTATATATATTATAACATATATATATATATATGTTATAATATATATATTTATATATATTACAACATATATAACATATATAACATATATAACATATATATATATGTCAGTGGCGGGCAGTGCATTTCATACCGGGCCTTCATTGCTGTCCGACAGTAACAGAGCAACACATCAATCCAGCAGACCTGCAGCAACACGCGTTCACATATTAGATGTAAAAAACAAACGCAGTAGACTTAAAGACAAACTCCATCCTCCTCCTCTTTGTTGACTCAGAGTTTAATGTTGAATGTTCTGCAGAAAGTCGTTGCTAGAAACTCACGAATCCGTTTCTCCTCCTTCAGCCATTGAGTGTTAAAAAAACAAAGCAGGTAAAAAAGGAAAGAATGTACAGCAACATGTCATAATGTCTTCCATATCTTTCACCTTGAACTCTGATTACTCAGACTAAGCCTCTGATGGCTACCTTCAGTTTCCAGTACAATAAGGGCTCCATCTAAAAACAAAAAACACCAAAAATAACTTTAAAAACGTGCGTTGTGTTTCCTGGACTGCTGCCGTAAAGGCTAGAAAAGCTGCGCAGGTTAAAATAGAAGCGCTCCGCCAAAATGTATAATTCTCAATTATCCATCAGCTATACGTCCGGGTCCGGCTAGAACAGCGTCTGGGTCCGGTTCCGGACCGCGGTCCACCTGTTGCTGACCCCTGGTATAGTGAAACGAAAATAATCCGTTTTTACAACCAAAATATGAAAATCAAGACTCTTTCAAACATTCTGTAAGATAACAAAGAAACACTTCAGCAAACATCCGGTTTATTACGTTTCAATCAGAATAAAGAGTTCTATGTCTGAGGTCATTCATCATTTTCATGCATTCCAAATGTAAATATTTGAAATGCAACATATCCATCCTGAAGAAAGAGAAGGTTCCACCACCGACATCGTGCTGTTTGACAGTACGCACAACCCATCAAATGTTTCTGAAGAGTTAAAACTACATCGGTGAGTTTTTAACTTTCTGTCAAACAAAAAAACCTTTTATGAGCAAAGTACTCGTGTAATTTACCACGTGGTTACACTGCACATGTGTTCCTTTTCCTAATTAAAGGTGTTGCGCGTTGACTCAAACGCTTACATGTTACACTGCTGCTGATTGGTCCCACAGTGCATCGCTGACTATGAGTCTTAATCAGTGGTGTATGGTAACGAAGTAGAAATACTTCGTTACTGTACTTAAGTAGTTTTTTTGGGTATCTGTACTTTACTTTCCTAGTTATATTTCTGTTGACTTTTACTTTTACTTCACTACATTTTGCAAAGAAAACTGATACTTTGACTCCGATACATTTCCCCTGAAACCTTCGTTACTCGCTACAAAATCAAATCTATCTTTAGAACAAAATGAATCATGAGAGCAGCGTCGGGGACTGTGGTGGAACACAGACTGCAAGCAGCAGGTTTGGTGAATCAGTGGTGCTAGCAGCAAGTTAAATCATTGGTGAGTCACGTTAATGCGCAATTGCAAACGAGTGCTCTCAAAGCCGCGGTGTTTTGATGCCCAGGATGCTACATGCTATAAGCTAGCGGGCGACTATGAGTAGAATTCCACTCTACGATGACTGATTTCATGATGGAAGCAGAAATGGAAGCACCTGCTACTCCCGCAACAAATGACGGTGGTGACGAAGACCAACACCCGTGGATCGCCAGCAAGTTAGTGAGCTGAGGAAGTGTTGACAGTTGTGACACCAGAGGATTGACGGGAGCCGAGAGAGCGCAGCATTAGCGTTAGCATTAGCGTTAGCATTGGGGAAATCCTTTGCAGCTGTGTGTCAGCTGTCTGTGACGCTGAACTCACCTCTACCTGCCTCAGCGGCCTGTGAAAGGCTGTTTAGCATCGCAGGACGAGTCTTCAGCCCAAGAAGAGCGAGACGGAATTCTCGCAATTTTGAAAATCAACTTCTTTTGAAGATGAACATGTTTCAGTTTCCAGTAATGACTGTGTTGTTACCTTCGGTGCTGCTTTAGTATTGATCATGTTTTGATATTTGAGTCATGTTGTGGATGATCAGATGGAGTTATGATGGCAGCAGTCGCCCAATTGCAGATTCAGCTTGAGCAAAACCTTTGTGTTCAAATCAGGCCACAGGAGTTCACAAGGCAGCGTCCTTTCTCTGAACACTGACCTGATGCATCACGTGGATTTGTTCTGCTGAACATAATATTATGCATTGGCCTCTACATCCTCTCGTCTAATTAGCAGACTTATAAACGCACTGTTACAAGTCCTTCATAGTGTCATATTGCTTTTCGGAGACTTATGATGATACGTTCATAGTAGATGCAAAAGTATACTTATGTACAATATATTATGTTGAACATTGTTGCTCCTGGATGGATCACAGCCAGCCCAGTTATGTTCAACACAGCTCCATGTCCTTGGTCATGGAGCCACAGCACTTAAAATAATAAACTTCATCATTCTCAAAATTCTGACCCTTTGCTTTTTCATTAACAGCATTTACTTGTACTTTTACTTTCAACACTTAAGTACATTTAATATCAGAAAATTACTTTTGATACTTAAGTACAATAAATATCAGATACTTTAAGACTTTTACTCAAGTAGTATTCTAACAGGTGACTTTTTACTTTTACTGGAGTAGTTTTCCAGTAAAGTATCTTTACTTTTACTCAAGTATGGCTTTTAAGATAAGATAAGATAAGATAATCCTTTATTAGTCCCTCAGTGGGGAAATTACAGGATTACAGCAGCATCGCTCACAAGTAATAAATGAAGATAAAAAATCAAGTAGTATAAATAGACTAAACAGCAAACAGTAGTAAAAAATGACAGTAAAGAAGAATACAAAATATACCAGTATGTACAGACGGAGTAGAAATGTGAAATGTAAGATAATACTTAAACGTATTGGATATTGCACGGGATTGACAGTAAGAAGACTATTAAATATACCAGTATAAACAGGCGGAGGCAGAGTAAAATGTAAAATGTAAGATAATACTTAAACGTATTGGATATTGCACAGGATTGACAGTAAGAAGACTATTAAATATACCAGTATAAACAGGCGGAGGCAGAGTAAAATGTAAGATAATACTTAAACGTATTTGATATTGCACAGGATTGACAGTAAAGAAGACTATTAAATATACCAGTAAATACAGACGGAGTAAAGTGTAAGTGTAAGGTAAATACTTAAACGTATTTGATATTGCACAGGATTGCACGGATTAGGTATTGCACCAGGTGAATGAATTAAAGTGTTCAGAGTGTTCAAGTGTTCATGTTCAGTCCAAATGTTCGTGTTCAAAGTGTTCAAAGTGTTCAAGTGTTAGTGGTGTTAGTGGTCTCCCGAGAGCAGCTTGTTGTGCAGCCTGACAGCAGCGGGGAGGAAGGACTTGCGGTACCTCTCCCTCAGACACCGGGGATGGATCAGCCGGTGACTGAAGGAGCTGTGCAGAGCTGCCAGAGTGTCCTGCATGGGGTGGGAGGCGTGGCTCATCAGGGATGAGAGCTTCGCCATCATCCTCCTGTCTCCCACCACCTCCACCGTATCCAGTGGACACCCCAGCACGCTGCTGGCCTTCCTCACCAGTTTGTCCAGTCTCCTCCTGTCAGCTGTCGCGATGCTGCTGCTCCAGAAGACCACTCCATAGAAGATGGCTGATGCCACCACGGCGTCGAAGAAGGTCTTCAGGAGTGCTCCCTGCACCCCAAAAGACCTCAGTCTCCTCAGCAGAAAGAGTCTGCTCTGTCCTTTTTTATAAAGAGCGTGAGCGTGGTCAGTCCAGTCCAGTTTATTGTTCAAGTGAACACCCAGGTACTTATACGAGTTCACGACCTCAATGTCCAGTCCCTGGATGCTCACCGGTGTCGGAGGGGGGCGTTTACCCCGGCGGAAGTCCACCACCAGCTCCTTGGTCTTGCTGGTGTTGATATGGAGGCGGTTCCGCTGGCACCATCCTAAAAAGTCCTGGTTTAGTTCCCTGTACTCTCTGTCATCATCTGCGGAGATGAGGCCGACGATTGCAGAGTCGTCAGAGAACTTTTGCAGGTGGCAGTTGGCAGAGTTGTGTTTGAAGTCCGAGGTGTAAATGGAGAAGAGGAATGGAGCCAGAACGGTTCCCTGTGGGGCCCCTGTGCTGCAGGACACCCGATCTGACTCACACCCTCGTATCCGCACATACTGTGGACGGTTGGTGAGGTAGTCCAGGATCCATGAGGTGAGGTGGTGGTCCACCCCGGTCTGCTCCAGCTTGTCCCTCAGAAGCAAAGGCTGGATGGTGTTGAAGGCACTGGAGAAGTCGTAGAACATGACTCTCACAGTGCTACCAGTCTTTTCCAGGTGAGAGAGGCATCTCTGCAGCAGGAAGATGACGGCGTCATCCACCCCGATGCCGGACTGGTAGGCAAACTGAAGAGGGTCCAGGGATGAACTCACCAGAGGGCGGAGATGGGCAAGTACCAGCCTCTCCATGGTCTTCATCAGGTGGGATGTCAACGCCACCGGCCTGTAGCTGTTGAGGTCCTTGGGCCGCGGGTTCTTTGGTACCGGTACCACGCAGGACGTCTTCCATAGCTGTGGTACTTTCCCCAGCCTCAAGCTCAAGTTGAATATGTGCTCCGCTATCCCGCACAGCTGGTCTGCGCAGGATTTGAGGAGCCTTGAGCTGATGCCGTCCGGACCCGTGGCCTTCCTCGCCTTGATCCTCCTCAGTTCCTTCCTCACCTGGTTGAGGGACACTCGGGGGGGTGGGGTGCTGTGTGTTGGAGTGGGGAGGTGTGGAGGGGAGCAGAGTGCTGTGGGAAGGGGGGAGGTGGAGGGGGAGGGGGGATAATAATCCACAGGGGATGCAGATGATGGGGGTTGCAGCAGCAGGGAGGTCTGGGTGGGGGGAGGGGTGGATGGCTGGTCAAACCTGTTAAAAAATAAGTTCAGCTCATTCACCCACTTTTGGTCCCCCTCAGGCTGTTGGTTGGGCCCCTTGAGCCCAGAAATCGCCTTGAGGCCCTTCCAGACCCCGACGGTGTTATTCTGCTGCAGCTGGTCCTCCATCTTCATCCTGTAGACATCTTTCCCCTCTCTGATCTTCATCCTCAGCTCCCTCTGCACAGTCCTCAGCTCCTCCTTGTTGCCAGATCTAAAAACCCTCTTCTTCTCCTTGAGGAGGGCCTTTATCTCCGGGGAGATCCAGGGTTTGCCATTTGAGAAACACCGTACAGTCCTGGTGGGTACGGTGTTCTCAACACAGAAGTTAATATAGTCCGTGATGCAGTCGGTGAGACCGTCGATGTCATCCCCATGGGCATCACTGAATACCTCCCACGCAGTTGTCTCAAAACAGTCCTGCAGAGCCTCCTCAACTCCATCGGTCCATCGTCTAACTGTGCGGGTCACAGCTGGCTGCTTCTGTGCACGAGTTGTGTACACAGGCAGGAGGTGCACCAGGTTGTGGTCAGATCTGCCCAGGGGAGGGAGAGGTGATGATATGTATGCCTCCTTGGTGTTGGCATAAAGAAGGTCCAGTGTTTTCTTGTCTCTGGTGTGGCATTTGACATACTGGGTGAATGTGGGCAGAGTGGAGGACGGAGGGGCATGATTAAAATCCCCAGAGAGAAGGAGGAGGGCATTGGGGTGTTGTGTCAGCAGCCTGCTTGTCGCCGAGTGGATGACGTCACAGGCCGCTTCGGCGTCAGCAGAGGGGGGGATATACGCAGCCACCACGATAACGTGCGAAAATTCCCTAGGCAGATATTGTGGCCTCATGCTAACCGCTAACAGTTCAATGTCCGCTGTACAGGTCTGCTCCTTAACAGTGATGTGCCCAGAGTTACACCATCTATCATTAACAAACACTGCCAGGCCTCCTCCCTTCCTCTTACCGCTCTCCGTTGTCCTGAGTACTTTGTTGTTTTGAGTTGTTGTTGTTGTTGTTTTGAGTACTTTATACACCACTTTATATACTGCATATATATTTACTTGTTTAGTTTTTTACCGATGCGTCTTGTTGTGGCGTTGAGGGCCAAATACAGGATGAGCTCATCTTAAAGCACCTGCTGGTGTAGTTCCGGGATCGGTCCGCTAGAGGGAGCCCGTTAGCCGCACCGGGTCCTCCTCAGAGCCGGAGAAGCTCAACACAGAGGCGGACAGATCGCAGTCAGTGCGCCTGTATTCTGATCGTTACGGTAATCAAACAGCTCAAGAGCCGAGAGGTTGATGTTAAACTGAGCTGGTGAACTTCCTGTAGCCGTTAAGCTAACGTGTGACGTGAACTACAAAGTGACGTTTCCTTTGATAACAACACATCCGGTTAACTGACGTCTAGTAGAAGTTAACTCTCAATCTTTACAAAGATGATGTAACCAAGTGGAACTGACGGGGTGAAACTATTGGGTCCGCCGGACCGGTAATGAGGTGCACGGTCCTGATTAGGTGAAAAGATGCACCTGCTGGCAACTGCGAGTCCAACTACTTTCTCTCCCACAACAAGCGGAGACGTAGCGCGAGGCCGCATAAGTAGCGTCAGTAGCGCAGTGTCTGGGAGGCGTCAGTGACGGAGGGACAGCGTGTGTTTGGGGGATGGCTGTTGCAGGTATATATATGTGTATTAGGGGTGTAACGGTTCACAAAATCCACGGTTGGGTTGGGTACGATGCAGTGGAGCCACGGTTCGGTATGTTTCGGTTCAGTAGAAAACTATAAATGCCAGAGAAATGTACTTGATTTTAAAATATATTTATTCATTACAACTAACATCATGAAGTTATTCTTTGACTTTGAACAATGATGGAACTATACCTGAGTGACCATCTTCTGGGGTGTCTTCTTAGCAACACATGAGCATCAAAAACACATGTATTTCATGTGCTGGGGAAATTGGGTACAATGAAGGAATATGTGATGTTGTATTTGTGTTATTTCAGAGCTTGCTGAGCAGTGCACCCAATGGCAGCTGGGGGGGAATCCAAGTGGGGGTGGCTGGGTTGCTGAACAGGTGTGTTGAAGTATCATCTTTTGGGTTTGTTTTCTGTTTATTGGCAGTTATTTATGATTACTTATGTTTATGATGGCGGTCCGATGGTCTTTCGTCTGTTGTAAATTGTTTGATCGCATATTTACTTTTATTGTGAAGAGCATGAAAACGGAAGTGATTTTACTGTGACGAGACAGGAAGTAGCATGATACGTGCTTATTCACGACAACAATGATAACGATAAGTGAAAACCTAACGTATATGTCGGGTGCAAGAGCGCGGTCTGTTCACTGTAACAGTTATACTGCAGTTTTCAGGAAGTAAAGTGTTCCGTTCAAAACCAGACGTGTCTGGTCGTCATTAGAAGCTCCACTTCACAAAAACTGCTGTGCTCCGCTCTTTTTTTCGTTTTTTGTTTTCTCAAACATCTCCGCGACTTATTGAGTGGCGTAATAATCGCGCGACACAACGAATCGATAATGAAATTTGATAATCGATAATGAAAACTATTTTAATATTCGATTATTATCCAAGGGTGGTTGCAGCGTTGGGGAGTCTGTTGGCTTTTAGGCCGCTGGAAGTAGATGCAATGGACTTCACCGTGCTGGAACCGTCGTCAGATGGGCGAGAGAATGTCTTGGTTTTTACCGGTGTTCTCCAAGTTTACGATTGCGGTGCCAATCAAAGACCAGCGTGCAGTAACGTTCACAACGACCCTGGTGAAATATTGGATTCAGCCCTATGGGGTCCCTTCAAGGTTGCACTCTGACCAGGGGAAATGCTTTGAGGCTGGGGTTGTCCAGTGTCTCTGTGGGTTGTATGGGATGAAAAAAAGTCGAACAACCCCCTATGCCCAGGGGAGCGGACAGTGTGAGCGTTTCAATAGGACATTGCATGATCTGTTGCGTACCCTGCACCCGGAGCAGAAAAGGAGGTGGATTGAGCACCTTTCGGAGCTGGTGTATGCTGATAACACCACTGAACATCAAAGTACTGGCTACTCGCCGTATTTTCTCATGTTCGGGAGGGCTCCAGTGGTGCCGTCTGGCTGGGACAGGACAGGGAGGATTTTGACGGTAATGTGCACGACTGGGTTGAGGAGCATCAGAGGAGGCAGCGGAAGCTCGTAAAAGGTATGCAGGCACGCCTGTAGGTGACCATCCTTTGCAACCAGGCCAATTGGTGTATGTAAGGAATTGTCAGTTTTCGGGTAGGCATAAGTTATAGCTCAGCTGGGTGGTGACCTGCCTGTGTATTCTGTTGTCGCGATTGATTTCTCGAAACCCCAACGCAATCTACATAGAAATGAGTTGCGCGTTTGTAGTCCAGGCGTAGAGATGGATGGGCAGGAACCGGGGGACCGGGTAGTGGCTGGGTCCTCACTTCCTGAGGTGGAGTCCGATTCGGACGACTCTCTGCTTGCGATGGTCTGGGACGATAGTTGGTGGGACGCTGCCTTGGTCTTTTGTTTTGTTTATTTGGCTTTAAATTGTTTGTGATGCCGATCTTAGCGCATGGTCTGAACTCCTCCTGCCGCTGAACCAGCTGTCACTGGTTACTCCACATAGTTTTGTACCAATAAAGTATTTATATTTTCATAACACTGCTTCCTTTGTGTACGTGCCTTGACGGTGTTGTGAACCGGGTCTCTGTGGTAACGGGGTGCTACAATATGAACCAATAAACACCTTGTTACCTGTTCAACTGGCGCTGAGAGGAGTTTTACCACATTTAGACACTTTTTACTCCACATTAAATACCGGAAGCTCGACTACCGTTTGTGTGTTTCTGTCAAGTTACGCTGACCACCTGAGACCAGGTTCCTTTCAAAATAAAACACAGGAACCACCACAATAAAAGCCTTAACGAAACAACGTCACACAGTAGTCTCAAAGAAACAGAACAAAGATGGAGTCAGATATTTACATGGATTAATTTATTCACATGTTGACAGCATTGTATTGTCCAAACACATATGACACATGACGTGTTTCATGTTAACTGCTGCTGTTGTGGTTCCTCTCAGTCCTCATTGGTGGTCTCTGTTTAAAAAGGATCCTGTTCATCTGACCTGGACCTCAAGCAAACCTCACATTTCACTCTTTCACCTCGTAGTCAAGTGTTGAAGCTGTTTGTGTTTCTGAAGCTCAACTTTCAGTCAGAACAATAAGAGTAAAAGATGCAGCTCAGTGTATCCGTCACATATTCATCAAACGATCACCTGATTCTGGTTCAACATGTCACTGCTTTATATTTCACATCACATTCACATCAACTGGAATCACATTTCTACAAAGTCAAAGGATTTGTACATTTGTCTAAAGTCACATGTTCGTGATGATCTCTTTGCATAAATGTGTGGAACCTGATTTTATCTGCAACAATAGAATGGACTTGTTTTTACTGAGAGAATAAGATGTGAGAGTAAAGTAAAGCTCAACTCCATCACTGAGCTTTCAGCTGGATGAAGACATATTCCTCCTCTTGTCCCAGTGGAGGGAGAACGCACTCTGGATTCTACAAAGGCTGAGTTCAGCTTCATGAGGACGTCTTTGCAATGATTCTGTCCTCTCGAGTCAACAAAGTGATGAAGACGGAAACATCAGAGCCCAACCTGAAGCTCATCAAACACAAAGATTTCTAGTGTTTTCATCAATTACACCATCATCACTTCTGCTCATTCGAAGGGAACGAAACACAACGATTCTTATCTTCAGGTGATGATGAAAATATACTTATTAATATTATGTTCATTCATCCAAAAGTCCAACGGATCTTTGAGTTAAAGTAGTGAAACCTGAAAGTCCTGCATTCACAATGACAGTAAAAGTACGAAAGTATTCATGTCTGAGTTTCACCGAGGGATCAATAAAGGTTGATTGTTTTCTCCAGAATAATATAGAAAAGTGATTTATTTGTTGATCATATTTTGTTCCATTGATCTGAATCTGATCGTCAGCAGAGTTTTTACAGAGGAGGAGACTCTCCCTCCTACACAGAACACAGAGACACTGAAGCACCATAGCAGAACCTGAACCCAAAGCCAAAGCCAGGATAAAGAGGTTCAGTGAATGTGGTGTTGAAGGTGTGGAGGTGGGTCAGTGTGTCAGAGGAGACTCTGTAGAAGGACAGACAGCCAGCAGGACAGTCCACATACACTGCTACTCTACCAGAGGAGGAGGAGGAGGAGGAGGAGGAGGAGGAGGAGGAGGAGGAGGAGGAGGAGGAGGTGAGTGTGCTTCTGTTATTGTGACAGACAGAGTAAAAATCACCTCTAAGGCACTGCAGACTCCAGGACTGATCGTTCATTCCAAACACACAGTCTTCACTGTCTCCTCCCCTTCTGATTCCTCTGTAACTCACTGATATATCAACGTCGTCTCTCCACTCGACCTCCCAGTAACAGCGACCAGTCAGACCAGTTCTACACAGCAGCTGAGGATAGAAGTCAAACCTGTCTGGATGATCAGGATATGACTGATCCTCTCTCACAAGTGTCACCTCCCTGTTGTTGTCAGACAGTTTGAGCCTTCTGTTCACTGTGTTTGTGTCGATTGTGAGTTCACAGGCATCTGAAGCAGAGAAGGAGACATGAAGCAGCATCAGTTCATCATCAAACACAGCTGATGGGTTTATTTGAGGCTTCATGAATCAAAGTGAACACTCACACTTCCTCAGACCAGGTTTCAGCCACTGAACTCCAGCAGGTTCAACCCTGGAGGAAGAAACAGAGTCAGAATGAAGCTTCATCATCATCACTGATCTTCATCAACCTTCACTCAGATCCTCCATTCAGACAAACAGCTGCAGTTATGAAACACATTCATACACAAGCTGTAAAGATGGATTAAACATCATTTAAAGTGAGACCAACAGCTGTTCACGTCCGTGTTGAACAGAGAGGTTTGTGTCTTGGATTCAGCTTTACAATGAGCAACAGCTTGTGTCCATCAGATCAGACCCAGCATCAGCTTTAGGGGCTCAAAGCAGCTTGAGCAGCGTCATCTTCTCCTCTGTAGTGTGCTGGAGCAGCAGGCTGAAGGCAGCTGATGCTCAGAGACTCAATCAGCTCATCAGGAGAGCTGCTTCTGTGGTGGAGGTTTCAGAGAGGAGGGTGCTGAGGAATCCACTCAGTGTTCTGGACGATGCCTCTCAGCCCCCGAACGTCCCGCTGAAGTCACTTCAGAGCCCCTTCGGCCGTAGACCGAGACCACCGAGGAGAACCGCAGAACGCCACAGGAAGTCTTTTCTACCTGTGGCCATCAAACTGTAGAACTCCTCCCTATTCTGCATGAAGGACCGCTGGACCATCGCACACTTACAACAAGAACAACCTCATCATGTCAAATATTTACTTCTTCAACATCGTGCAATGAAACATTTACATTCATGAATATCATGTTCATGAATCTATGTGCAACATAACTTTCTACTACTACTATCTCTATCAATATCATTCTAATATTACTTCTGTGTTTCAGTTTCCATGAGTCTCTGGTGTTGGTATCACTTCTTATACACTTTATATTTACTCTTGTGTTTCATCTTTTCTTGTAGATTTTTTCTATTTTAGTTGTTTTTTTACTTATTGTGTTCTATTCTTCACTGGTGTCAGTTTTACTTCTTTTACATTTAATAATTGTTATTCTATTGATCAAATATGTTTATATTCTTATTCTATAGTTTTTTATTCTTCTGTTGTAATATTTAATGAAACTAAAGAATTTCCTTCATGATGAATAAAATCTGATTTGTTCTTATCTTACGAGTAGTAGTTAAAATATTAAGAGCCAATATTATTAATATTTTGACTATGTACAATTTATTATTATGATTTAAATTTTATTATTTCAAAAACAAACAATTGTAAAGAATCCATAGATTGGCTGAATGTAATGGAGAGCTCCAGAACAGATACTAAATGGACCCTGAGTGACATTATTTTGTGAACTTTGAACCTCTTGAGAAGTTAGTAAAATGTTCTATAAACACTTTGACTCCATATTTGTCAGAAAGAATGATCAATAAATGACCAACAGCAGATCCTGGTCTGATGTTAGTGAGGAGGTCCGTCTCAGTGGGGACAGGGACTCTCAGAACATCAGCTCCTGTCTTCACTGTTATCAGACTGAACCAACAGACTGTGAGCTCTTGTTGTCTCTTCATACCTGAGAGTGTCCAGTCTCCAGGTTGGATCCTCCAGTCCAGCAGACAGCAGCTTCACTCCTGAGACTCCTGGATGATTGTAGCTCAGGTCCAGCTCTCTCAGATGATGGGAGGGGTTGGATCTCAGGGCTGAAGCCAGAGAAGAACAGCCTTCCTCTGTGACCAGACAGCCTGCCAGGCTGGAGACACACAATGATATTACATTCACTTCCATCTACTCTTTCAGTCACGCTGCACCTTTAAAGGAACAGTGTGTACGATTTCGTGACATCTAGTAGTGAGCTGCAGGCTGCAACCAACTAAATCCCCTCAGCTCACACCTCCCTTTACAAGTGTGTAGAGAACTACGGTGGCCTTCAGGTGGAGATGTTATTACGACGAGGAGCAACTCTCATCAATGTTCTGTTCTTAATTAAACACGAGCCCTATTTGTAGGCCTCTGCTCGAAAATAGCATTCCCATACTAAGGAGACCACAGTTATGTAACTACAAGGTCTATTTTAATAATTGTTGATGCTATAATCAGATCGCACTTGTGAGATTGTTCAGTGGGTAATATTGTGTATATGTTGCTGGTTAATATAGTAAATGAAGACATTACAAAGCTCAAATTGAAAATATTCAGGTTCGCCTGAAAAAAAAGTGTGTAGAGAACTACGGTGGCCTTCAGGTGGAGATGTTATTACTACTAGGAGCTTACGTAATTAAACACAGGCCCTATTTGTGTGTGTATGGGGCTGTAGCTCAGCCTATCATCGGTCGATTTCAGTCAATGAGCCCGCCTTCGATGCATCAGAGTCTCAGGAATGCTGACGTCGAAGCGGGTGTTGATTGACAGAAGTTTCAGCGAGTAAGGTTGTAAGAAGTGCCGCGTCTCCCCGAGCGTACATTTCCGTTTGCCGGAAGTCTGCTCGCCCAAGCTGGATTGACCCCCTTTCTACAGGAAACAGCTCGGAAGTAAACAGGATGCAGTTGCCAACAATGATTCTTGCTTTGGACCGGATAATCTTCGACGTTATTGTACAAATCTTTCATAAAACGTGACCAAAAACCAACGATTTATTTTGGCGAAGGGCAGTGCCATGATACCGTTGTCCACTCACAGCTTTCTACTGGTTGCACAGAGAGAAAAACCCAAGGTATTTATGCGTTCTGCAACGAAAGCTAATGCTAAAAAATGCATTGTTTAGCTCGGTAGCCGCTAGCTTTGGGGTGCAAATATTGATTTGCAGTACACATAACGGCGATTTCTGCCCAGGATTTCGTGCGTTTATGCCACATTTTCTAGATGCTTGTATTAGTAGTCTATAGTTGTGTTTGGAGTGTGTAAAAAGTGACTTTTATGATGGTGTTGCCCATACGTTGCTCTTTAATCCGGTAAAGCAAATGTACAAATCCACAATATTACCGAAGAATAAGGCAATTTTCCGAACAATATTTTCAGGGGTGCTGAGCCCGAGAGCCCCCGAATTCGGGGGCGTCGTGCTTATATTGTTTCTAGAGCAGCAACAGTTATGTTTACAACAACAAAGTTACAATATAAAGTCAATAATATCTCTATACCTCTAGTTCATATTGCAAATGTCTTGGGTAACAGTTGTGTATTTCTTTCATGCTAATGCTAGCACCTCAGAGAAGAAGAGCAGAACAGAGTGGCAGAGTCTGCAGAAATATTGTACTCAAAAGGTGGCTAAGTCTCAGGCAAAAATCTATTCATCATCACGGACAGACAGCAGACGTCTGTAGATCACTAAAATATATTTTAAGAATCAACCAGCTTCACTAGGAACTCTATGTGACATCACAGATAATCGTAGAGTGCTGAGGTTAAAAAGGAGCTCCACAAAACTCATAAATATCTGTCTCTATAGCTGGCAGAAGAGCCACTACAGCCACTCAACCTACAATATGTACATCACATGTGTGAAAACATTTCTATCTACATTTTATATAACTTACACTTATATTTAGGTAGGCAGTACCGTCATGAATTAAAAGGTGTAACTGACTGATAACAATACACCATAAAGTTCTGGTTCACCATTTATAGGTTTGTTAAACTGACCTGAGGGTTTCCAGTTTACAGGGTGAACTCTCCAGTCCAGCAGACAGCAGCTTGCCTCCTGAATCCTGCAGGTTGTTGTTACTCAGGTCCAGGTCTCTCAGACTAGAGGACGGGGAGCTGAGGACTGATGACAGAGCTCCACAGCTTCTCTCTGACAGATTACACCCACTCAACCTAAAATATGTACATCACATGTGTGAAAATATTCATAACTACATTTGATATAACTTACTTATATTTAGGTAGGCAGTACTGTCATGAATTCAAAGTGGTAAACTGAGTGAAGACAAATGATAACACACCATATGAAATCTCTGTTTAACCATTCATAGGTTTGTTAAACCTGACCTGAGGGTTTCCAGTTTACAGGGTGAACTCTCCAGTCCAGCAGACAGCAGCTTGACTCCTGAATCCTGCAGGTCGTTGTTGCTCAGGTCCAGCTCTCTCAGACTAGAGGACGGGGAGCTGAGGACTGATGACAGAGCTTCACAGCTTCTCTCTGACAGATTACAGCCACTCAGCCTGAAGGAGAGTTAGTGATGAAGACAGACACAAGACTGATTTTTTTTCTTCTTCAATGTAAAATACAACATTTCTGAGTTTAAAAATTTAACAATCGAGGATGAGAGTCTCAGGTGCCGAGAGGATTTTTGCTTTTTATTGTGTCTATTACTGGAATCTAACTGTGATTAATGGATCCTAATCCCGAATAAATTTTAGTCACAAAAGAACAAAGTGACATTTTTTTTATTTCAAAGCTGCATTAATCTGTGGAGTTGCAACGAAAATGAAGAAACAATTTTGATGTTTTTCATTTGATCAACGAATCAATTTGTTTGTTAAATCTGTCAACAGAAGACTTTCATGAGTTGAACTCCTCTGCTCATGTGATGGAGCTTTACAGGCAGTTATCTGGGTACTTACAGAGCTTTGTTGGAGGCTTTGATCACTGGCAGCAGCCTCAGAAGAGCCTCCTCTGAAGCAGAGTATTCCTTCAGGTCAAACACGTCCAGATCTTTTTCTGATGTCAGTAAGATGAAGACCAGAGCTGACCACTGAGCAGGAGACAGTTCATCTGTGGAGAGACGTCCTGAACTGAGGGACTGTTGGATCTCCTCCACCAGAGAACCATCATTCAGTTCATTCAGACAGTGGAACAGATTGATGCTTTGTTCTGGAGACAGATTCTCTTTGAGCTTCTTCTTGATGTACTGGACTGTTTCCTGATTGGTCTGTGAGCTACTTTTCTTTGTCAGTAGGTCTTCTAGATGAGCCTGATTGGTCTCCAGTGAAAGACCCAGGAGGAATCGGAGGAACAGGTCCAGGTGTCCGTTTCGACTCTGCAAGGCCTTGTCAAGAGCAAACCTGTGGAGCTTTGTTGTAGATGTTTTGCTGAAACACATTCGCTTCTTATCGGCAGAAGTTTGCCCTGGCTCCAACATCACATTCTCGTTTCTGTTAATGAATTCCATTCTTACGTAGAGCGCTGCCAGAAACTCCTGAACACTCAGATGGACAAAGCTAAACATCTTTTTTTTATTCTTCCTCCCACGTTCCACTTTGAAGATCTCTGTGAACACTCCTGAGCACGTTGAGGCTTCACTGACATCAATGCCACTCTCTCTCAGATCTTTCTCATAGAAGATCAGATTGCCCTCCAGCTGGTGAAAAGACAGTTTTGCTAATGACGTAATGTAGTGATTGAACTCTTTTTGGCCATACTTCTCTTCTGTCTGATACATCTGAAACACCAAGAATTCTACATACATCTCAGTCAGGGTCTTGGGCAGCTCTCCTCCCTCTCTGGTCTTCATCACATCCTCAAGAACTGTAGCAGTGATCCAGCAGAAGACTGGGATGTGGCACATGATGTGGAGGCTTCGTGAGGTCTTGATGTGGGAGATGATCCTTCTGGCCTGCTCCTCATCTCTGAACCTCTTCCTGAAGTACTCCTCCTTCTGTGGGTCAGTGAACCCTCTGACCTCTGTCACCATGCCAACAAAATCACGATGGATCTGATTGGCTGCTGCAGGTCGCGTGGTTATCCAGAGGCGAGCAGAGGGAAGCAGTTTCCCCCTGATGAGGCTCGTCAGCAGCACATCTACTGAGGTGGACTCTGTGACATCAAAGTTAACGGCCGGCTTTTTACTGGTAGAGCAGTCCAGAGGAAGGCGGCTCTCATCCAGTCCATCCAGAACAAACAGAAGCTTGAATTGACTCTTGTTGTAGTTGGTGTTTGCTGATGACTGCAGAGTTGTGAAGATGTGATTCAGAGCTTCTGTCTTGATGTCTTTGGTCTCCTCGATACATTCATGAATGAGCTCTGCCAAACACAACTTTTCTTCCTTCATATTCAGCTCACGGAAGGTGAAGGGGAAAATGAGATGCACATCTTGATGGTGTTTTTTTTTAGCCCAGTCCAACACAAACTTGCGCACAAGAAATGTTTTTCCAATTCCTGCGATTCCATTGGTCAGTGCTGTTCTTATGAGTCTGTCTCCTCCAGACGGGGGTTTGAACATGTCGCTGGGTTGAATTGGTTTCTCTTCATCTGCTGGCGTCGTCCTCTTCGCCTCAATCTGCATGACCTCATGCTGAGTGTTGATGTGTATGTCAGCCCCTGCTGTGATGTAGAGCTCTGTGTAGATATCATCCAGAGGTTTCTCATCCTTCTTCCCCAACCACGCCTGTTGTACAAACTTGAACGTATCCTCAAAGTGTGATTGAAGCATTTGTTGGTGAGATGAGATGTGTACTCCCAGAACCATCTCGTCTGTAAGGAACACAAACATGAAAAATATAACTATTATTAGATTGTTTGTCTGCAGTTGGAGGAGCAGAACACAAATGGTCTTTTGCTGAAGGACGGTCTTCATCAGATTAACATAAAACTCGTCCTTGCCTTTTGTCTGGTCTGATTAGAAGAGAAGACATTCATCTCACTTTGGATGGAGCAGATGGAGAAATCTGAGCGAGTTCATTGGTGGACTTGATCCCTGAAAACCCAGAGTTGAGACCAGGAAGCAGAGTTGCAGTCTTAAACGCTTCTCTAGGCTTCCATTGGAGCAGTTACCCATCCTCAACCCCATAGAGACTGTGTCTGCCACTTAAACAATGAAGAATAAGTAGAAGAGGAGCTCTACACATGTGGACTCTTAGATATCAGATGTTGATTAATTTTGTCTTCCTGAAACCTGGCTGTGTCAAGAAGAATATGTCAGCCTAAATGAATCATATTAATAATAATGGATAACCACACCCTCAACCTTGTTCTGACATATGATATTGAAATGAACATATAATAGTGTTTATAAAGAGGGGGGGGGGGGGGGCTCAGCATCAAAACCACTTCCACCAGTACATGTGTGTCCATGTGTGCGTCAGAAGTTAGGACTGAACTTCCTGCTGTAGCTGCAGAAGTGGAAGTGTTTGCTGCAGGTCTGATGATGTTCACTCAAACTCCACTAAATGAAACTTGTACATTTTAAACAGCTTGTTGGTCGTTTTCTTCTGGGGAACTGAATGGAATGCTTCTTTGGAGTCATGATGTCTCTCACAGAGGGTATTCATGAAAACATTTAGCAGACTTTCTCCTCTCAGGGCTTCCATACTTACCAGAGAATACAGCAGCTTTACCTTCGCTCTGACAGGAGGATGTTCCTCTGTTCTGTGGAGTCTTTCCAACATCAGCATCCTCTGTGTGAGAGAAGTTACAGTATGTGTTATTCCATCACTTTGACTCATTACCTATTTCTGATCTTCAAGTTAACCCTGATTGGTAATTGGTTTTTCTTCATTCTTCAGGTGTAAGACATGTTCCTGTGTTGTGTGCTGTAGGTTACATCATTGTGTCTCAGACAGACGATGAGTTGGAGCGTAACCTCTGTGGGACATTGTCAACACAGCTGTAGCTCCACAAACTATTCTTCATTTCTAGATACAATTATTCTGTCATTCAGTTATTACACATGGTTCTAAAATGGGGTCCATCCAAACATAAATAGTGCGTTGTCATGAAGCTGACAGGCTGTCACAACACAGCGGCACACGAATGCGTAGAGACCGGACCAAACTATGTGCATGAATGTGTGTAAACCATATGGTAGAAACAATGGAAAAGACGCTGCCGTATTCACACATATATGACGTTATGTTGAGTGTTGATGGAGCTGCTACAATGTTAGCTTAGCATAGCACCGATCGATCCAAGCTCCATTAAGACAACAAGTATTTTAAAAGTTATTTGCTTGTTTTCTTGTGGAGAGAACGAACAAAACATGAATTCAGACTTTTTACAAATCGCCATCATTTTTGATCCGTTTATTGCTTAAAAATCTGTTTATTATGGGTTCATACAGCTGTAGGAAACCAGCCGACATGTGGATCACTAGACAGAGTGATTACATCTCCAGATGATGTCAAGACGGTGTTTAGTTTCTCTGGATATCTGTGACTTCCACAACAAGTACTCAGCAGAAATAGAGCTTATTTCTTCTATTGGTTGATGGAGGAAACAAATGGCTTAGTTGATAACGGTTTCCATGGAGATAAGCCACTCCTCCTCTCCAGCGCATCTAACGCGAATTAAGTGAATGAAGAGAATAACCACAAATGGTCCCGCGAGTAATGCAACAAGAAAATTAGCTTCACGTTTGGTGTGAACTCACCTAAAGGCTGAACACTTTCAACTCGCGTGAATGAGTCAAATTTGCGTATTTCTCGTCTGTTGGCGTCTCTGCATTGACTTTGGATGTAATCTACACGTTTGGTGTGAACACGACACAACACGACTCTGATCCCTCACCTGGGCGTGCGTTCTGTAACTTCTCCGCCTCGTTGTTGAGGTTCATCCTCTTCAGGATTTCAACCGTCACGTTCACAGCCGCCTCTTCTCCGTAGCTGTCCGTCATCCTGCTGACGACGTCCGGCCGGTCCTTGTTCTCCAGACGGCTCGTAGGAATGGGCCGACACCCGTCCAGCACCGGCTGAGTGAGGTTCCACCGAAACCTCTTGAAGTCATCGGCACCCAGCTGATCCAGAGAGTCGAGGATCAGACGTGGAACCTCCATCTCTGATCACTGAGAGGAGATCAGCCTGTAATGGGTTCAATAAAAGCAGCGTCACACGTGGAGGAAGTCTTGTTGCAGATAAAGACGTCACAGATTCATGTTGGTTGAACTGCCAGTGCTTAGAATGAAGAGAGACGCCATGTTGGACCTGAACTATTGTGACAACACAACGTTATTTTGAACAATGCAACACATGAAATGACTTTTCACAGAAGTATGAAGGTGTAGCAGCGCTCTCTCTGCCCTCATGTCTCCTCTCTGTATCTCGACCTCCTGTTTTTACTACAAACACACCAGACAGAAGCAAAGCAACACGCTGATCACTGGAGAACACTGCCTCGCTGTGTCAGCAGGCTCTTTGTCAAATATCAATCTGCAACGTTAGAAACACCAGAGAGAAACCAACAACTTGAAGATGGTTGTGATCAGGATGAAAGGAAACACAGAACACAGCAGCTGGTTATGAATATTTGGAATAAAGCATCATCAGAATGAGCAAACAGGTAAAAGCAGGCGGTGAGAGAGATCTGTGTTCTGGTGAAGCTCTCAGCGTGTGGATCCAGTAATTAGACGGTTCCTCTACTGAAGAAGGATTGTAATGATCTGTAAACTCATATCTCATGTTCATGAACTACTTCATCACCTTCATACTAACCCTGTGAATCAATAACTATTGAATGTATCACACAGAAACAAAGGTTGAACATCCTGTAAACTATTTGATTTATCTGATAAATATTTACTCACATGTTGTTGAACACTTCCTGTTTCTAAAGCTTCTAACGATGAATTGACCTTCTTTGTAAAATCCTCAGACGTGTAAATAGTGTTTTAATCTGTGAATATTCAGGAGTCATGTGACTGTGATGAATAAACTCAGAGGTGCACGACCAAGTCACGTGACCACTTAAAGACCCTTCACACACGACGCCAGGCCGTAATTACGTCTCTTTCTGGCGCCGGCTTCACTACAGCGAGTGTGAATTAAGTTTAACTTCTGGGCGTGTGTTCATTGGGCTCCACCCACAGAGTCCAATAGTTCAGAGGTCTCCAACCTTTTTTGCAGCACGGACCGGTTTCATGTCAGACAATATTTTCACGGACCGGCCTTCAAGGTGTGGTGGAAAAACACGAAGAAATAAAATGATACGATCGGCATGAAAACAAATATAAAATGCATAAATAAATACAACTCACAATAACGCTGAATCAGTGGAGCCCTGAGCTTGTTTCTCTGCAACGAGACGGTCCATCTGGGGTAACGGGAGACAACGACACCCGAAGTCTGTTCCTCATGTCCGGTCTACTCCCTAACTTTGTTTTGATTGATGTCACTGCAGAACATCCCGCTTCACAGAGAGCATGTGTGGAATGGAAGCAGGGTTTTCAGTGCTTTAGTGGTGATCTCAGGATATTCAGCCTTCTTTTTAATCCAAACACCAGCAGAGTTGTTGTCTCAAACATACCGTAAATTCCGGCATATAAGCCGCTACTTTTTTTCACACGCTTTGAGACTGCGGCTTTTACACCGATGCGGCTAATTGATGGATTTTCATAGGCTAACTAGCTTTGCGCCGCCAAAGTCGGATACGGATGCGTGTTAGAAAACATGAGCCCACACCCGTGCTCGCTACTGGATTGGTCATTACCAGCCATGATGTTGTCTCCGTCCCTGATTCATCACACTCACGATCACGTGACCCGTACCCGGAAAAAAACAAACAGGCAGGCGACCAGTAATTCATTTCAACATGGAAAACTAATCTCAAGCGTTGCTGCTAGCACAACAGCTAGCAGATTTCTGTGGAGGAATCAGCTGTTATTGGAGCGATTAGCGAGCGCCGTGACCAGCGGCGTCATCAGCCCTATTAAGCGGCCAAGCCAGTTAGCCATAAAAGCTATTCAGAGCTACGAGCTACAACAACAGTTATTGCCTCGTTGCTTTTAGATTCTAATGAGAAGACACGCTGCTTCGTTTTACTTCTTCCATTTGGTAGCCTTGAGAGACCTTAGTCTGTACGTATGTCTGTATGAAGCATGAAAAGATGTACGAAGATATATTATATTCGCTAATGCTAATCGCGGTTAGCATTTCCCCATTGGCGGTAATGTTAAAATTAGCTTAGAAGCTAGCGAGTCGGACATGTTATGATGATCAGAGAAGAAGACAACTTTAGTCCTGTTAAAAGCATCTTGCCGTTCAACGGGGACACCTGCGGCTTATAGACCAGTGCGGGTTATCTATGTACACATTCTTTTTTCTTTAAAAAATGGCAGGTGCGGCCTATATACAGGTGCACTCTATAGTCCGCAAAGTACGGTACTTTTAAGGCCACCGTCATTTACAATCAGCAGCTGATCTTCTGTCAACACATATTCTGCAGAGCGGGTTTGGCGCCTCAGAATTACTCCTGATATTTAATCAGACTCCTGATGTTGTCTGTTAAATGAAGATTTATTTTTCTTGGAAGTTGTCGCTCTTCTTCTGTCTCCTTCGTGGCCTTTCCTCTTTGCAAAGACGCTCTCCACAAGTTATTTACTCATTCTCGCTAGTTTTCGGGCTTAATTTTTGAGGTTACGTATCACGTGACCGAGACGAGCGTCTTGACATGTCAAGAGGAACAGGCGGATGAAATTGCGAGAGAATCCGGTCATTTTTGAAAATAAAACATCTTTCAGACTCTGATAATCAATAAAACGGAGATAATATAATCTTTATTCTTTCTGACATCAAAACATGATTTTCCTAAATGTGTCTCCAGGTAAAGACAGCAAACAGCTGTTCTTTGATCCACTGTGGAGTGTGTAGATTTGATCAGTCAGAGAATTAACATCAGACGGACATGTGCACATATTTCAGCAGTGTCATTGACTAAATGTCCATTCTACTAATTAAATGTTTGATAATCAGGTTTCATAGTTTTGTGATACCGCTTGGCAGTTTCGGAGTTCGGACCCTTTTGTCACCTACGCTAAGTTTCCATCAGCGGAACGTGTGGTGACCTTTGTCCACGCCATAGCCACTTCTCTATTTGAAGCACCTTCCTGTGAAGGAAGTGCATCAGACGCTTCTGCAGGTGTAAGATTGAGATTAGCCCCCCCCCCCCCTCCTTCTGACCTTGTCTTGCCCTGTCGAACCGATGTCTAACATCGATGTACCCTCGATGTCAAAGGGAAGTGTAAAGGGGAAGTTCCCTCAGCACCCTGTTTGTACGTGAGCTTGAATATCCAACTCGTGTTGTAATGAGTTGCTCCTGCTCGTGCAGACTGCCTGCACTCTGTATGACCGTTGAGCCTTCTCTGCGCAGAGAATACAATTCACAAAGACAAGTTCTGTTTCACAGTCTTCTTTGTTTCAGCACCTCTAAGACTCACGGTGTAGCGGGTATGATCGTTTCCACCACAGCAGTGAGTCAGCGCAGATTAAAGTCAAACGTGTTTCCTGGTGATGATCAAATCTGACTCAACGGAACATGAAAAGACTCAAAGGCTGAAAAGACTTTGGCCATAAAGTTACATATGACAGAATATGAGTGAAGTAGTTCAGTAGAAAGAGTAAATATCAGTGGTGAAAGAAGTGATCACTGCTCTCATCTACTAGTTTATTGTGGAACAAATGTCAGCAGAGCTCATTCATCACAGAGTCTAAAGATACCTGTTCAAGTCACTCACCTGTTAAAGTCTCATCCAGATGAGGTCAAAGAGACGTTCTACCTTCGTCTGCAGACACCGAGAGACGCAGCCATCGCGTCCTCACACCTTCAGATCCACGTCAGGACGTGTGAGGAAGACGTGAGAGCAGAAACACGTTCTGTGCTGTAGTGCTGCCGGTAAACAGAAGGTGTGTAAATAAGTCAGAGAATAATCAGCAGAGAGTCAGCGCAGATTAAAATCAAACTTTGGTTCCTGGTGATAAAATCTGACATCACAGAAGATTAAATGTGCTGCCAGTAAACCAAAGGTCACAAAAGGTCAGTCAGTTCTTACTTGATGACATCACCACCTGAGCTGTTCTCACTAATGAGTTTAATCCAGTTCTTCACTGAAAAATATTTTTACAATCAAGTCAAATATGACAGCCCTGCTGTTTTTAGTTTTTATTTAAAATAAAATTGAATATATACATACATACATCTAATCATGTGTATATATAATTGTATATATATATAATTGTATATATATATATAATTGTATATATATTTCTCATGTTTGGTTTGATGTAAAAGTCCTTGACAGAGAAGAACCAGAGTGAACTCATGATATGTGTGGATCAGCATTATAGATCATGGATTGCTGTGGCGGTCGTTGATCTTCATGAAGAAGCTGAAGAGGATGTGAACACTCAGCTGCTCAGCTGTAGTTTGTGGTGCTGTTGAGCTTCACAGGGTTATACTGAAGCTGCTTCTCATGGTTATTGATGTTGGATGGAAGGCTGTCAGGGCTGTTATATCACAGTACCACGTATTATCTTTATGGAGCTCAGATAAGGTACAGGGGAGGTTTGGTACAGTAACAGCAATAAAAGCGTTCATATTTAAACGAGCCTACATTCCACAGACACACCGACCGTTTGTCTTCTTCTACTCAAACATCAAGAGGTTGATCGGTGTGATCGTCCTCGTACAGTCAGACACACAAACATGACTGCACATCAAATGTAAGAAGTACCTGAACCTCCCGTGTGTCTCGTACTTCATTATTCATTAACCAGGACAGACTTCAACACAACAGCACATTTCATGTCTGTGGTCCAGAGATCATGGAGGCTGCAGTGACTTCTGGACTCTGATAAGACAGGTGTGTGTCTTTACACCACCTGTCGAGCAATAAAAGAAACAGAAACCTTCTCAAGCAGCAAGCACCTGACCACACAGGGCAGAGATTAGAGGGACATTTCACTCTATAGACTTCAACAGTTCATATTTAGAAATAATCATTTATTCAGTGTGGCTTTGTGGCACAAGGCAGTAAAACAGCACACTATACTATCCATCGGGCTTAATCATAATAATAACTAGAAAATTCCTAAAGAAATTTTGACGGTGTGGCTTCTACTGCCCGTCGCAATATATACACGCCAATGTTACCGGTAGTGTCATTCAGGTTCAATTGAGATAGCGCTACTCTCTTTTCTGCATTTTAGATTCATACTCTTGGATTGAATCTTGTATTTGTGGGGCTTTTATTTTGAAAGGGTGGGACTGGGTGGGTGAGAGAGGGGGAGAGGAGACAGAATCATAATGTTTGACACTAAAATGAGAGGCTTCATCACAAGCATTCCTGTTAGAATTCACTCTCTGGAGCTTTTATTTTGGGAGGGGGGGGGGGGGGGTGTTCTCTAAAGATATCTAAGACCTGAATGACTGTATGATAGAGAGAGACAGACAGGAGGTCCATGCTTCCAAGTCATGTGTGTGTGTGTGTGTGTGTGTAGAGAGAGAGAGAGACAGCCTGCGTGCGTGTAACTGGTTGCCATGCTCTTTCAGCCAAATGTGTAAGTCCGTTGGATTCCATAGATACTTTACTGCGACCAGCACAACATTTCCAAGCTTTTGGGGAAAAATGGTGTATAAAGAGTAAACATTGTGGGAGCTGGAGCAATTTGTTTGGAAAAATCACAGAATATTTCCTGCTCTGCTCCACTCTGACGGTTATGCTCTCACTCTAGCTCAGGGGTGGCCAACCAGTCAGGGACTAAGAGCCACATTTTTTACTGTGTTACCGCAAAGAGCCACATCATACACATGAACATCACCCCATCCCTTCCTCACACACACACACACACACACACATACACACACACACACACACACACACACACACACACACACACACACACACACACACACACACACACACACACACACACTTCTGCTCAGCCAGATTTATTGTAAATGTCACACACCAACATGATAATGACAGAAATTGACTCCTACAGTACTAAGACCACAGGCCAGTCATTTTCAACAATGAACATGGTGTGCACTGTCTCACACACACACAAACTCTCAGTTCAACCAAGTCCACAAACAGAAATATAAACTCTCCCACTCTGTTAAAAACGTCCTGGGTTCATCTTCATATTTTCGTTTTGCTGTGCATTTTTTCCTGCCATTTTGAGAGTGAACTGGACACAAATTGTTTACTCAAATGATCTTGCCCCTACTGCAGGGGTCTTCAATTAAAATTCCAAAAGGTCCAGCTTGAGAAAATCTCCTCGGGCAAAGGTCCGGAACATTACAATAATATCTAACTTGCGCTATTTAGTGCCATATATATATATTCAAGAAGCCTAGTAGTAGTAATGTCTCTGTGTAGTCAACAACTGTCAAATCAAATAAAGAAAGTACACATAAATTATATTTTAACAATTATTATTCTCAATTTTCAAATTTAACTGGATGGATTATAAATAATACACAGAAATACATGAATAAATGTTCTTCTAATTTCAAGTACAATAAGGGCTGGATTAAAGAATCACTGACAGAACAGAAAGCTTTTCAAAAATGTGCATCTTAAAATAAAGTAATGAATTTTAGAAAAAATGAATTTCACTGAATTGTCCTGCAGCTTTAAATTCAGTTCATTCATGTGTGAAGTGATGTCAAAAAAGCCACAATATATTTTTCTCATCTTCTAAAAAGATAAATGAGTGAGCATGATCTTTATCTGTGGTTATTAATCCACTTGTTTCAGCTCTATTCTCTCTGTTAACATCCTTGTTGTGAAGTGAATTCATGCGTTAGGATTCTGATCATGTTGGGCTCTTATGTTTATTTTCTGTGTCTTCATTTAGATGTGAGTGGGTACGTTTGTTCAAAAGAGTTGTGCTTTGTCTCGTAGTGGCGCTTCATTTACCGCTTTTAATTATCGTCACGTGTGAATAATTGTTGGAATGCTGTTAAGCATTCCAACTATTGTTCTTCGAATCTTTATTCCACTATTTCTTCCGTCCCCCTTTTTTTGAAACTCTTCTTCTCCTTCATATTTTAAGCTACAGAAACCGTTCAACTATCAAAATGTTCAGCTCTTTCAGCAGAGGGGTGCTATATCTCTTCATATTTCTAACCTTTAAACTTTTTGAATTATTAAGCTTTTAGCAACTTTTTTTTGAATGGGTTTCTATGGAGAAGATTTTCAAATCCTCTTAAACTGCTTCAACTTTCAAATCCTTCAACTTCCTCATACTTTCAGATACAGACACCATTTCAGAGACTGTTCAAATATCAAAATGTTCAGCTCTTTAAGGACAGGTGTGATATGACTTTTCATATTTGTAATCTTTAAACTTTTTGAATTATTAAGCTTTTTGCAATTTGTTTTTGATATTTTTTTCAGCAATGTTTTTGCGATTCATTTCAGTTTTCAGCATTCCAACGCATTTTCAGCAGGAAATGCTTTTTCTAGTTAACCTATAAGAGTGTTCATTCCTGGTTAAAGACTCTGGTCTCTTTGACCACTTTTCTCTTTTTGGAGAACGTCATGTGAAATAACTTCTCTGACTCACGTAATATTCTGCTGCTCTTCCTTCTCTTTCCTCTTCTCTCCCCAGTGTGTGTACAGCTCAGAATACCCATATTTGATTCGGTGGGCTGCCATCACGTGATGTGATTTGCAACGTATTGGTCGGTGCGTTTCCTGCATCGCTGAACGAGTGCCGTAAAGGCTGAAAGGCTGCGCAGCGCCGGTTAAAATAGAAGCGCTCTGTCAAAATAAAAACGATTTTAGGTCCTGGATCCGGATACAACGGCGTCTGGGTCCGGATCCGGACCGCGGTCCGCCAATTGGCGACCCCTGCACTATGAAACTTTGCGGTATTTTCATCTCACGCACATGCGCGTTTGACGAAAATACCGTATTGAACTCAAGCGAAGCGAACACGCACATTAAAAAAACACGAACTTCGACATGAACGTAAGAGGCAAAACCAGGCAAAGAGCCGCAGGTTGGCCAGGCCTGCTCTAGCTCTTAACGAGCCGCGCAATACACACCCATTATAAAATACACACCCATTATAACATACACACCCATTATAACATACACACCCATTTTAAAATACACACCCATTATAAAATACACACCCATTATAAAATCTGAAACGGACCCAAAATTTTCCTGAAACTTAATCTGTGACTTCATGGAAACTGTGCTAGCTATCAAAATGTCCATTTGGCTCAATAAAGTGCAGCGTTTTGTCTACGTTTTAAACTTTGAATCATGTTTCTACGTTAATGTACGGCTGGTCAATATGGGCCCAAAGTTAAGTGTTTTTTTAGCTCTTTTCACGCCGAAACCCAATTCAAGTGAATGGGGCTCAGTTTTTTGGGATTTTCGGGAAAACCGCTTGGCGAATCTCTCCAAAAAATAGATAGCACACTATTCCCGATCAGGCCGCACGTTTTGGTCTATTTTTCACGCCGCTGTTGGCAACGCTGTGTGAGGAGAAGCGCGCCAAACTTAATTTTGCTCAGTTTTTCGTGGTTTTCCGGGATTTTCGGGAAAACCGCTTGGCGAATCTCTCCGAAAAATAGAATGCACACTATTCCCGATCAGTCCGCACGTTTTGATGTATTTTTCACGCCGCTGTTGGCAACGCTGTGTGAGGAGAGGCACGCCAAACTTTTGGATAAAGCTGATTATTATTAAGCCCGGTGGATAATATACAGTGTGCTTTGGCACAGGCAGTTTTACTGCCTTGTGCCACAAAGCCACACTGAATCAGGTTTATCCAAAGTTGAACGGGTGAGGGAGTTAGGGCCGATGATGAGTATTTCAGATTTGTTGCAGTTGAGTTTGAGAAAGTTCCGCTGCATCCATGATTTTATATCAGTGAGACAGGTGGTGACAGTGGAGTGGGTGACGGAGGTGATGGTCTTGGTGGAGAAGTAGAGTTGGGTGTCGTCAGCGTAGCAGTGGAAATCGAGACCATGACGACGGATGATTTGTCCAAGGGGAAGGATGTAAATGATGAAGAGGAGGGGACCAAGCACGGAACATTGGGGGACACCGTGGGTGATGGGGAGGTGGAGGATTTACAGTCGTTTATTGCGATGAATTGACGTCGGTCTGAGAGATATGAGGTGAACCAGGAGAGGGCAGTGCCAGTTATGCCAAGGGAGTACTGGAGACGTGAGAGGAGGATGGAGTGGTTGATGGTGTCGAAGGCGGCGCTGAGGTCAAGGAGGATGAGGATGGTGAGGAAGCCGGAGTCAGCAGAGAGAAGTATGTCATTTGTGATTTTCAGCAGGGCGGTTTCTGTGCTGTGTTTAGAACGGAAGCCGGATTGGAAGGGTTCTCAGAGATTATGGAGCTTGAGGTGGGACTTGAGTTGTGACGCAACAGCTCTATCAAGGACTTCGGACAGGTAGGGGAGGTTGGAGATGGGCCGGTAGTTGTTGTTGATGTCGGGGTCAAGACCAGGTTTTTTCATGTGTATTGTAAAGGGGAAAAATGTTTTAACATGCTCTCTGCATAGTTTTCTGTAAAAGGAACGCACCTGCTGTGACATGAAACATCCATATGGGGCAAAGTGCACAGAACAAGGCATTTGCAGGCCATATATGGCCTCGGCAGAGAATGAGGCGCCTTCCTGTATTCCAGAGGACATACCAGACATTGCAGCACACGTATGACTTGTCACCCCCTCCCTTCTCTGCTCCTTTTCTCTGTCTCTGAGGTATAAATAAACATGTACGGAGATCATTCTGGGGGCATTCCTCACAAGACTCTGCAATACGTGTCTGTGAGATTTGCTCTCTTTGCCTGCAGGCAAATAAATTAACATTACAACTTGTTCATTCATCAGACTCTGTTTTATTTGGTATTAACTGAAAACTTTCACTTTCTTCTCCCGAATAGCCGTGGAAATATTCCATTCCAGTATTTAAGCATGTTTATGCATGAGTGTGTGTATGGTCTATGCTCTATGCTCTATGATCTATCTTCTATGACCTATGATCTATGATCTATGCTCTATTTTCTGTATTCTATGTTGTATGTTCTATGTCCTATGTTTTATGTTCTATGATCTACATTCTATGATCTATGTTCTATGAACTTTGTTCAATGATACTGATCAATGATCTATGTTCTATGTTCGTGATGCTGTTAAGTGCACTCTGTGGTGCTGCGTCTTGGAGCCCAGGACAATAAAGTACTTCTTATCTTATCTTGTTACCTTTCTGCCTTTTGGACTCATGGCTTGTAGGTGTAAAGGTAATTCCTGTGATAATAATATCGCTCAAATGACATCTTATCCTCACAGGAAGACGTCACGGTCACAGAGCCGCTGGGTGAGAGAGTAAATACTGACGTGCACAACAAACGTACTCTCTCCCTTGACGAGAGGTCACGAGAAGACACTTAGAAAAAGAAGCGCTGAGACAGCAGTTCGTAGGAAGGGCTCACCACGAGGTCACAGACTTCATGGAGGCAGCTGCTTAGCTTCCTGTGACTGAAACAGAACATTCTTTAAGTTTCCCAACATGCTCATGTCTGAATGTAAATAGACTTATTCTGTTGGGTTTTCTGGAGGATGTTTGTGCTCCGACACAACAGAGACAGAGTGAGTGTGTGTGTGTGTGTGACTCAGCTGCTGAGTCCATGTACATGTGGCAGTATGGCGCCCCCTTCAGGACAAACTGTTCAGTGATGAACGCTCATCAATCAGAGCAACTCAAAGCATCATGCTGTTTGTTCTGAGCCATGCTAGTGGACTCAACTATGAACTCTGGGATGGACTGAAGGAATGTGGTTCACACATGTGATGACTCTGGAGATCCTCTGACTTTCTCTCTAGCGCCACCACCAGGTCAACGTGTAGTTCAGAGAGAGAGGTCTATCGGATGAACTGGTGGTGGAGCGGCACCATCACGAGGTCAAAATCGGTCTAAACTTTATATTATGAAAATATATATGAATATATTATATATATACTAAGTGGTGTACAGTAACGAAGTAGAAATACTTCGTTCCTGTACTTAAGTCGTTTTTTTATATCTGTACTTTACTACTTATATTTCTGTTGACTTTTACTTTTACTTCACTACATTTTGCAAAGAAAACTGATACTTTGACTCCGATACATTTCCCCTGAAACCTTCGTTACTCGCTACAAAATCAAATCTATCTTCAGAAACAAATGAATGGTGAGAGCAGCGTCGGGGACTGTGGTGGAACACAGACTGCAAGCAGGTTGGGTTGGGTACGATACAGTGGAGCCACGGTTCGGTTCAGTAGAAAACTATAAATGCCAGAGAAATGTACTTGATTTTAAAATATATTTATTCATTACAACTAACATCATGAAGTTATTCTTTGACTTTGAACAATGATGGAACTAAACCTGAGTGACTCGTCTTCTGGTGTCTTCTTAGCAACACATGAGCATCAAAAACACAAACTGCTCCTTCATGTGATGTAGTATTGTTACTTACATCTTGCAAAAGAGATTTTTAATCTCAATGGGACTACCTGGTTAAATAAAGGTTTTTTTTAAAATTCAAACGTATTGTTCGGTTCGTCATGCGTATCGAACCGTGAGCCTCGTACCGAACGGTTCAATACGAATACGCGTATTGTTACACCTCCTAATTTTTATGTATTTCATGTGCTGGGGAGATTGGGTACAATGAAGGAATATGTGATGTTGTATTTGTGTTATTTCAGAGCTTGCTGAGCAGTGCACCCAATGGCAGCTGGGGGGGAATCCAAGTGGGGGTGGCTGGGTTGCTGAACAGGTGTGTTGAAGTATCATCTTTTGGGTTTGTTTTCTGTTTATTGGCAGTTATTTGTGATTACTTATGTTTTTGTTTTCATTTCTTTTCTCACGTAACGATGGCCTGCCTCGGACAGCGCTAGCTGCTATTGGCCTGTGTCGAACGATTCCGTCGTGACGCACTTTCCGGTCATTACGCCGTCATTTTCTTCGGCGATCGCCAACCAAACGTAAGTAATATAAATTCATACATATCAAATAATCTACGTGTCAAATTTCATGAATATATATATGGACGTTTATGTCTAAATACTATAGGAAAGTGACTTTGATGAGAGGAAGCCGAAAGAACGCTCGGGCGACGCTCGGGACAGAGAAAGAGAGAAGGAAGAGGAGAGGCAAAGGGAGACCGCAATAAGCATAAAAACAGTAGAAAGCAGACGAAAAGAAGTAGAAAAAGAGTAGAAAAGACAGGAAGAACCTTTAAAGTAAGAAAGGTAGGTAATGTGTGTCTGTATGAGTTTTTTCCTTTACAGGAGGATCAAGAAAATAAGAGATGGATATAGAAATTGTAAATCTACAATGGTTTCAGGTAAATATATATCTATGCATGTGTTAAATATGCATGCGTCTATACATGGTAATCTGGCAATTTATAGAATTATTCAATTTATTGAGACGTGCTGTGGCTTTAAAACTAATTTTGTATTTAATTTCTTACTTTGCCAAAATAAATGTGTATTTGCAGATGCCAAACATGCGGCAAGTCAGGAAGAGGGAGAGGAAGACGAGGAAGTGGAGCCAGGAGGCCATGGCACAGGCCCTGCTGGAGGTGAAAGGAGGCAGGCTTTCTCTACGGCAGGCAGCCCAGCAGTTTGGGGTCCCTAATGCTGCGGACACACCGGGCGCGTTGATTTTTTGACGCACTGCAAAATCGCGTCCAACGCGCCGCCGGTCGTGTTCAGACCAAACGCCGCAAAATCGCGTAGCGCCGGAGAGGGGGCGTGGTTTATCGACTGGAAGCCGTTCACCTGGCCGCCATTTCATTCCGCTTTCAACCATGAAAGGAACAAGGACAATTGTTGCTCTGTACTTGTTGTGGAAGTCCCTCAAACGTCGGAATGCCAAACGCCGTCTCTGGGTTCATAATAGCATCCGTAGGCGCACACAGCTCGGTGAATTTCACAGACTTCTCCAGGAACTACGTCTGGATGACTCCCGCTTCCAGCGCTACATGAGGCTAACCATTAGCCAGTTTGATGACCTGTTGGCTCGGGTCGGTCCCAGGATTACTCGGCTGGACACCAACTACAGGCGTTCCATCTCAGCTGCGGAGCGTCTGTCCATCTGTCTCCGGTGAGTGGCAGTTCCATAAAATGAATTAATGAAAGAATGAAATTAGTTCAGGCTTTGTCTGTCCACAACAGGGCAAGGAAGCCGAAAAACGACTTATATTAGCAGCTACAGTATCTTCAATATAACTCTATATAACTCTATATAACTATAATTGAATGTGTTTCTGTGCTGCAGATATCCTGCTGCTGGTGACTCCTTCAGGACCATCGCAAACAGCTTCCGTGTTGGGGTCTCCACTGTCTCCGGTATTGTCCCAGATGTTGCCACAGCTATTTGGGACTGCCTTGTGGAAGAGTTCATGGCTGTGCCCACCACAGAGGAGTGGAGATCAATTGCTGTGCAGTTTGAGGAGCGGTGGAATTTTCCTCTCTGCTGTGGAGCACTGGATGGAAAGCATGTTGTCCTCAAAGCCCCTGCTAATTCCGGATCTCAGTTCTACAACTACAAGGGAACATTCTCATTAGTTCTCCTGGCAGTTGTGGATGCGAAATATTGTTTCCGGCTGATTGATGTCGGAGGCTACGGAAGAACCAGCAATGGTGGGAGTCTGGCCAACTCAGCTGTTGGTCAAGCTCTTAAATCTGGCACCCTCCAACTGCCTGCTGACCTGCCACTACCAGGAGCTGACCACCAAGGACTTCAGCCACACGTCTTTGTTGCTGACGAGGCCTTTCCACTGAGAAAAAATCTCATGAGGCCATTCCCCGGCCGCATCCTTCCAAGGGACCGCCGGATCTTCAATTTCCGTCTCTCCCGAGCTCGGTTGGTTGTGGAGAATGCCTTTGGGATCCTTTCTTCTCAGTGGAGGATGTACAGGCGAGCCATTGAGGTCCACCCAGAAGTTGCAGAGAAGTGTGTGAAGGCTACATGTGTTCTGCATAACTTCCTGCGGAAAACTACCCCAACAACTGCAGTGACCATACCGGTTGGAGAGGTGGAGCCACTGCCAGGTCTGGGACGAATTGCTGGCATCAACTCGGCAAGAGAAGCCATCAGGGTGAGGGAGGCCTTCACATCCTACTTCTCTGCTGAGGGAACGGTCCCATGGCAAGACACCGTGTAATGCCCAAGCACATCCAAAACGGCTCTTTTAAGAGCCACCCACACATGACTACTGAGCAAACCTCCTGCAATATTACTGAATATATGTAGTAGCAGTGTGTCCTTCACAATACAATCATTCCACACTATAATGTACTATATTCAGTGCAGTGATGGGATGTTATAAATAAGGCATATATATATATATATATATATATATATATATATATATATATAGGATAGTTGTATCCTTTGTTTGTTGAATTTTCTTGTAAAACTACAATAAAGAACATGGACAACGTAATATGAAATAAAGAGCATTTATTTATTGAAAATATATAGAACAACATATACAAAAACATTTACAAACTGTGTAATTTTTTTTTTTTTAATTCCTGGTTCGTTCCCTGGAAAGATTGTCCCCCAGATGTCTACTCCAAAAGTTCCAAATTCAGCACCACAGTGCTGGCTTCATAAATTAATTTGTGAATTTGAAATTTTATGTATTCCTTTTGCTGGGGTGGCAATCTTGCCAGGGAAGGAACCAGGCTCCTCATGAAGAGTTCGTCCTCAGATAGTGGAGGAGCTGGTGGAGCAGGTGGAGCAGGGGTGTCCCTTTCCAATGCCTGCAGAATGCGCTCCTCTACCTCCCGCTGCTTCGCGATCCCTGTTGGCCTTTTTGGGGCCCTTCTCTTTCCTGTATGACATGGAAACAACATATTTAGTGAAACTATTGCATCCCATCACTCCAATAGCTTGTAAAGTAAATATTTGTCATTGTGAAAAACATACCATGAATGCATGAATTGTATTCATACAAAAAAATGCAATCTTACTTTTGTGATGTACATACCCATGGGTGGTGTAGGAGCGGGAGGAGCAGCAGCAGGAGGAGGAGCAGCAGCAGCACCTTGAGGTTCTTCCTCACCGTCTGATGACCAATCTGGTTCATCTTTGAACATCAACAATAAAACAATTTTATAACTCAAAAGTGCTGCTTTCATGAAATAGTAATTTGCCTTTGAAGCTATGATAGTATAGTAGTTTAGGATCCGGAGCCCAGGGTTCATAACTCACCTTTATTATAACTTATTTTTGCTCATGAAACATTTTTTTTAATCAGTATGAAAACTATACAGAACCAGGCTTTGCCAAATGAAAAAACAAACCTCTTGCACTGCTTTGGCCTGTCGTTACTACTTCAGCCGTAGTAATATTTTCTGTATGACTTGACTGTGCTGTGGGTTTGTGTCTTCACGTCAACAAACCTCTCCTGTTCATCTCAGATGGCCCTGCTGCTGCCTCTGATATGTCGTCCTGGTCTGGTCCTGCATCTGTGAAGTACTCTGCGGTACTGTCTCCCTCGACCCTCCCCATGTTACCGCTACTCTCCCTTGCAGTCACGAAGGGGTTGAGGAAAGACATAACCGCAGAGTACTTCCATTTCTTTGATGGCCCTGCTCCTGAGCCACTCTTTCTCTCTGTCTCCTCTCTCCTCTTTCTCAAATACGTGTCCCTGAGAGTCTTCCACTTCCGTCGGCAAATCTCATCTGACAAGAAACGCAAAACGTATTTCGTGTGAAAGCCGGTGGTTCATATAGCTAGTTAGTAAAGTACAACCGATAGCTAGAATCAAGTAACAAAGACATAATAATAACTTACCAGGTTGTCCGATGTCCTCGCTTACTTTCCTCCATGCCATATTTTTTTTGGTTCGGTCGCGGTAGAGATACGAACACGTATCGTAGAGCTCGGGGCACCCACAAACCGCCACTATTAATTTGTCCTCCATTGTTGTTTGCGATTCAGCACCGGCGGAGCTACGGGACTGATAACGGGGGCAGCAACTCAACGCTGATAGGCTATCGCGCCACAGCGTCACGCGATAATGTCGCAGAAGTTGAAAATTTTCAACTCGCGCGTTGGCGATTTTGCGGCGTCCAACGCGTCCACCGCACTGCTATGACGCGTCCTACGCGCCGCGCAATCGCAAAATCGCGGCGCGCCAGTCTCATCGCGTCTGTGCATAGACTTTGTATGTAATCTCGACGCGCGTCAAACAAAAAACGCGCCCGGTGTGTCCGCAGCATAAGTCCAGCCTGACAGTAGACCTGGCCCACCTCCTGGCCGAAATAAACTACAACCGCAACACCAGCAAGGTCAGGAGGAACATCACCACGGCCAGGTTACTGACAGCTCAGGAGATGTCCGACGTCATCGTGGAGGCAGAGGACCGTGCTGAAGACGGGAGGCCCGAGCTCTGGCCAGAAGAGACGGAGAGCAGCAGCGGGCCGGAGACACCGGCCCGGCAGCCGCTTCCTCGACCCCGTCTGCCGGCTCTCGCCCCAGCCGCAGAAGACCAGTGTCCCTCGGGGCTACTACAGCCACCAGCTCCGGACTTTCCATGGCCGGTCCCTCACCCCGCTCTGCCCCCTCTCGTGCCTCCCACGGTCCCCGGCTGCCTGCCAGCAGCACATCACCACCACTGAGCCTGCCTGCTGAGGAACACCGCCACCTTCCCCGTGTCCTGGTCAGCGCTTTCCTATTTTGCATTTGAATTCACGTATGAATTAGAATTCATTAACTATTCTTACGCATAAACATGATTATAAGTATGTATTTTAGAGTTGTAATCATAAAATCTGATTATTATTTCAGAGCCTTCAACATCGGCTGCGGGACGAGGCCTCTATGGGTCCCAAACTCCTTCCTCTCCCTCCCACTGTAACTCCTTCAAATAATCTGAAATGAAGTGAATTGTATTGAAACATTCGCTAAAAGCTGTCCGGTTCGGGGTACAACTCCGTTGGTTGGTGGGACGCTGCCTTGGTCTTTTGTTTTGTTTATTTGGCTTTAAATTGTTTGTGATGCCGATCTTAGCGCATGGTCTGAACTCCTCCTGCCGCTGAACCAGCTGTCACTGGTTACTCCACATAGTTTTGTACCAATAAAGTATTTATATTTTCATAACACTGCTTCCTTTGTGTACGTGCCTTGACGGTGTTGTGAACCGGGTCTCTGTGGTAACGGGGTGAAACAATATGAACCAATAAACACCTTGTTACCTGTTCAACTGGCGCTGAGAGGAGTTTTACCACATTCAGACACTTTGTACTCCACATTAAATACCGGAAGCTCTACTACCGTTTGTGTGTTTCTGTCACGTTACGCTGACCACCTGAGACCAGGTTCCTTTCAAAATAAAACACAGGAAACACCACAATAAAAGCCTTAACGAAACAACGTCACACAGTAGTCTCAAAGAAACAGAACAAAGATGGAGTCAGATATTTACATGGATTAATTTATTCACATGTTGACAGCATTGTATTGTCCAAACACATATGACACATGACGTGTTTCATGTTAACTGCTGCTGTTGTGGTTCCTCTCAGTCCTCATTGGTGGTCTCTGTTTAAAAAGGATCCTGTTCATCTGACCTGGACCTCAAGCAAACCTCACATTTCACTCTTTCACCTCGTAGTCAAGTGTTGAAGCTGTTTGTGTTTCTGAAGCTCAACTTTCAGTCAGAACAATAAGAGTAAAAGATGCAGCTCAGTGTATCCGTCACATATTCATCAAACGATCACCTGATCCTGGTTCAACACGTCACTGCTTTATATTTCACATCACATTCACATCAACTGGAATCACATTTCTACAAAGTCAAAGGATTTGTACATTTGTCTAAAGTCACATGTTCGTGATGATCTCTCTGCATTAAGGTGTGGAACCTGATTTTATCTGCAACAATAGAATGGACTTGTTTTTACTGAGAGAATAAGATGTGAGAGTAAAGTAAAGCTCAACTCCATCACTGAGCTTTCAGCTGGATGAAGACATATTCCTCCTCTTGTCCCAGTGGAGGGAGAACGCACTCTGGATTCTACAAAGGCTGAGTTCAGCTTCATGAGGACGTCTTTGCAATGATTCTGTCCTCTCGAGTCAACAAAGTGATGAAGACGGAAACATCAGAGCCCAACCTGAAGCTCATCAAACACAAAGATTTCTAGTGTTTTCATCAATTACACGATCATCACTTCTGCTCATTCCAAGGGAACGAAACACAACGATTCTTATCTTCAGGTGATGATGAAAATATACTTATTAATATTATGTTCATTCATCCAAAAGTCTTCAACGGATCTTTGAGTTAAAGTAGTGAAACCTGAAAGTCCTGCATTCACAATGACAGTAAAAGTACGAAAGTATTCATGTCTGAGTTTCACCGAGGGATCAATAAAGGTTGATTGTTTTCTCCAGAATAATACAGAAAAGTGATTTATTTGTTGATCATATTTTGTTCTATTGATCTGGATCTGATCGTCAGCAGAGTTTTTACAGAGGAGGAGACTCTCCCTCCTACACAGAACACAGAGACACTGAACCACCAGAACCGGACCAGAGCCTGAACCCAAAGCCAGGATACAGAGGTTCAGTGAATGTGGTGTAGAAGGTGTGGAGGTGGGTCAGTGTGTCAGAGGAGACTCTGTAGAAGGACAGAGAGCCAGCAGGCCAGTCCACATACACTGCTACTCTACCAGAGAAGGAGGAGGAGGAGGAGGAGGAGGAGAGTTGTGTGCTTCTGTTATTGTGCCAGACAGAGTAATCACCTGTAAAGCACTCCAGACTCCAGGACTGATCGTTCCTTCCAAACCAACAGTCTCTACTGTCTCCTCCCCTTCTGATTCCTCTGTAACTCACTGATATATCAACGTATTCTCTCCACTCGACCTCCCAGTAACAGCGACCAGTCAGACCAGTTCTACACAGCAGCTGATGATAGGAGTCAAACCTGTCTGGATGACGAGGATATGACTGAACCTCTCTCACACATGTCACCTTCCTGTTGTTGTCGGACAGTTTGAGCCATCTGTTCACTGTGCTTGTGTGGATTGTGAGTTCACAGGCATCTGAAGCAGAGAAGGAGACATGAAGCAGCATCAGTTCATCATCAAACACAGCTGATGGGTTTATTTGAGGCTTCATGAATCAAAGTCAACACTCACACTTCCTCACACCAGGTTTCAGCCTCTGAACTCCAGCAGGTTCAACCCTGGAGGAAGAAACAGAGTCAGAATGAAGCTTCATCATCATCACTGATCTTCATCAACCTTCACTCAGATCCTCCATTCAGACAAACAGCTGCAGTTATGAAACACATTCATACACAAGCTGTAAAGATGGATTAAACATCATTTAAAGTGAGACCAACAGCTGTTCACGTCCGTGTTGAACAGAGAGGTTTGTGTCTTGGATTCAGCTTTACAATGAGCAACAGCTTGTGTCCATCAGATCAGACCCAGCATCAGCTTTAGGGCCTCAAAGCAGCTTGAGCAGCATCATCTTCTCCTCTGTAGTGTGCTGGAGCAGCAGGCTGAAGGCAGCTGATGCTCAGAGACTCAATCAGCTCATCAGGAGAGCTGCTTCTGTGGTGGAGGTTTCAGAGAGGAGGGTGCTGAGGAATCCACTCAGTGTTCTGGACGATGCCTCTCAGCCCCGAACGTCCCGCTGAAGTCACTTCAGAGCCCCTTCGGCCGTAGACCGAGACCACCGAGGAGAACCGCAGAACGCCACAGGAAGTCTTTTCTACCTGTGGCCATCAAACTGTAGAACTCCTCCCTATTCTGCATGAAGGACCGCTGGACCATCGCACACTTACAACAAGAACAACCTCATCATGTCAAATATTTACTTCTTCAACATTGTGCAATGAAACATTTACATTCATGAATATCATGTTCATGAATCTATGTGCAACATAACTTTCTACTACTACTATCTCTATCAATATCATTCTAATATTACTTCTGTGTTTCAGTTTCCATGAGTCTCTGGTGTTGGTATCACTTCTTATACACTTTATATTTACTCTTGTGTTTCATCTTTTCTTGTATATATTTTTTATTTTAATTGTTTTCTTTACTTTATTTATTTACCTCTTTACTCTTATTGTGTTCTATTCTTCACTGGTGTCAGTTTTACTTATTTTACATTTAATAATTGTTATTCTATTGATCAAATATGTTTATATTCTTATTCTATAGTTTTTTATTCTTCTGTTGTAATATTTAATGAAACTCTGGCTGAGAATTTCCTTCATGATGAATAAAATCTGATTTGTTCTTATCTTACTCGTAGTAGTTAAAATATTAAGAGCCCAATATTATTAATATTTTGACTATGTACAATTTATTATTATTATTTTAATTTTATTATCATGATTTATTTTTCATTTAATTATTTATCTTTGATGATTAACATTATTATACTATTTATTAATACTATGGTGATGATGGTGATGATGATTATTGTAGTCACCATTGTTGTTATTCTTGTTTATCTCTTCACTTCTTCCATAAACATCAACACTGGATTTGATACTTAAATATGTATCTGTAAATCATTTCTAAATGTATAATATTTCATCATATAAAATAAGACTTGTTCAGACATTTTATGGAGTTTTAACAAACAAATGTAAAGAATCCATAGACTGGCTGAATGTAATGGAGAGCTCCAGAACAGATACTAAATGGACCCTGAGTGACATTTTGTGAACTTTGAACCTCTTGAGAAGTTTGTAAAATGTTCGATAAACACTTTGACTCCATATTTGTCAAAAAGAATGATCAATAAATGCCCAACAGCAGATCCTGGTCTGATGTTGGTGAGGAGGTCCGTCTCAGTGGGGACAGGGACTCTCAGAACATCAGCTCCTGTCTTCACTGTTGTCAGACTGAACCAACAGACTGTGAGCTCTTGTTGTCTCTTCATACCTGAGAGTGTCCAGTCTCCAGGTTGGATCCTCCAGTCCAGCAGACAGCAGCTTCACTCCTGAGACTCCTGGATGATTGTAGCTCAGGTCCAGCTCTCTCAGATGATGGGAGGGGTTGGATCTCAGGGCTGAAGCCAGAGAAGAACAGCCTTCCTCTGTGACCAGACAGCCTGCCAGGCTGGAGACACACAATGATATTACATTAACTTCCATCTACTCTTTCAGTCACGCTGCACCTTTAAAGGAACAGTGTGTACGATTTAGTGACATCTAGTCGTGAGCTGCAGGCTGCAACCAACTAAATCCCCTCAGCTCACTCCTCCCTTTACAAGTGTGAAGAGAACTACGGTGGCCTTCAGGTGGAGATGTTATTACGACTAGGAGCTACTCTGATCAATGTTCTGTTCTTACGTAATTAAACACAGGCCCTATTTGTGTGTGTATGGGGCTGTAGCTCAGCCTATCATCGGTCGATTTCAGTCCATGAGCCCGCCTTCGATGCATCAGAGTCTCAGGAATGCTGACGTCGAAGCGGGTGTTGATTGACAGAAGTTTCAGTGAGTAAGGTTGTAAGAAGTGCCGCGTCTCCCCAAGCGTACATTTCCGTTCGCCGGAAGTCTGCTCACCCAAGCTGGATTGACCCCCTTTCTACAGGAAACAGCTCGGAAGTAAACAGGATGCAGTTGCCAACAATGATTCTCGCTTTGGACCGGATAATCTTCGACGTTATTGTACAAATCTTTCATAAAACGTGACCAAAAACCAACGATTTATTTTGGCGAAGGGCAGTGCCATGGTACCGTTGTCCACTCACAGCTTTCTACTGGTTGCACGGAGAGAAAAACCCAAGGTATTTATGCGTTCTGCAACGAAAGCTAATGCTAAAAAATGCATTGGTTAGCTCGGTAGCCGCTAGCTTTGGGGTGCAAATATTGATTTGCAATACACATCACGGCGATTTCTGCCCAGGATTTCGTGCGTTTATGCCACATTTTCTAGATGCTTGTATTAGTAGTCTATAGTTGTGTTTGGAGTGTGTAAAAAGTGACTTATATGATAGTGTTGCCCATACGTTGCTCTTTAATCCGGTAAAGCAAATGTACAAATCCACAATATTACCGAAGAATAAGGCAATTTTCCGAACAATATTTTCAGGGGTGCTGAGCCCGAGAGCCCCCGAATTCGGGGGCGTCGTGCTTATATTGTTTCTAGAGCAGCAACAGTTATGTTTACAACAACAAAGTTACAATATGAAGTCAATAATATCTCTATACATCTAGTTCATATTGCAAATGTCTTGGGTAACAGTTGTGTATTTCTTTCATGCTAATGCTAGCACCTCAGAGAAGAAGAGCAGAACAGAGTGGCAGAGTCTGCAGAAATATTGTACTCAAAAGGTGGCTAAGTCTCAGGCAAAAATCTATTCATCATCACGGACAGACAGCAGACGTCTGTAGATCACTAAAATATATTTTAAGAATCAACCAGCTTCACTAGGAACTCTATGTGACACATCACAGAGAATCGTAGAGTGCTGAGGTTAAAAAGGAGCTCCACAAAACTCATAAATATCTGTCTTTATAGCTGGCAGAAGAGCCACTACAGCCACTCAACCTAAAACATGTACATCACATGTGTGAAAACATTTCTATCTACATTTTATATAACTTACACTTATATTTAGGTAGGCAGTACCGTCATGAATTAAAAGGTGTAACTGACTGATAACAATACACCATAAAGTTCTGGTTCACCATTTATAGGTTTGTTAAACTGACCTGAGGGTTTCCAGTTTACAGGGTGAACCCTCCAGTCCAGCAGACAGCAGCTTGACTCCTGAATCCTGCAGGTTGTTGTTACTCAGGTCCAGGTCTCTCAGACTAGAAGACGGGGAGCTGAGGACTGATGACAGAGCTCCACAGCTTCTCTCTGACAGATTACAGCCACTCAACCTAAAATATGTACATCACATGTGTGAAAACATTTATAACTACATTTGATATAACTTACACTTATATTTATGTAGGCAGTACTGTCATGAATTCAAAGTGGTAAACTGACTGAAGACAACTGGTAACACACCATACGAAATCTCAGTTTAACCATTTATAGGATTGTTAAACCTGACCTGAGGGTTTCCAGTTTACAGGGTGAACTCTCCAGTCCAGCAGACAGCAGCTTGCCTCCTGAATCCTGCAGGTTGTTGTTACTCAGGTCCAGCACACTCAGGCTAGAGGACGGGGAGCGGAGGACTGATGACAGAGCTTCACAGCTTCTCTCTGACAGATTACAGCCACTCAACCTAAAATATGTACATCACATGTGTGAAAATATTTATAACTACATTTGATATAACTTACACTTATATTTAGGTAGGCAGTACTGTCATGAATTCAAAGTGGTAAACTGACTGAAGACAAATGATAACACACCATGTGAAATCTCTGTTTAACCATTCATAGGTTTGTTAAACCTGACCTGAGGGTTTCCAGTTTACAGGGTGAACTCTCCAGTCCAGCAGACAGCAGCTTGACTCCTGAATCCTGCAGGTCATTGTTACTCAGGTCCAGCTCTCTCAGACTAGAGGACGGGGAGCTGAGGACTGATGACAGAGCTTCACAGCTTCTCTCTGACAGATGACAGCCACTCAGCCTGAAGGAGAGTTAGTGATGAAGACAGACACAAGACTGATTTTTTTTCTTCTTCAATGTAAAATACAACATTTCTGAGTTTATAAATTGAACAATCGAGGATTAGAGTCTCAGGTGCCGAGAGGATTTTTGCTTTTTATTGTGTCTATTACTGGAATCTAACTGTGATTAATGGATCCTAATCCCGAATAAATTTTTGTCATAAAAGAACAAAGTGACATTTTTTTAATTTCAAAGCTGCATTAATCTGTGGAGTTGCAACGAAAATGAAGAAACAATTTTGATGTTTTTCAATTGATCAACTCATCAATTTGTTTGTTAAATCTGTCAACAGAAGACTTTCATGAGTTGAACTCCTCTGCTCATGTGATGGAGCTTTAAAGGCAGTTATCTGGGTACTTACAGAGCTTTGTTGGAGGCTTTGATCACTGGCAGCAGCCTCAGAAGAGCCTCCTCTGAAGCAGAGTATTTCTTCAGGTCAAACACTTCCAGATCTTTTTCTGATGACAGTAAGATGAAGACCAGAGCTGACCACTGAGCAGGAGACAGTTCATCTGTGGAGAGACTTCTTGAACTCAGGGACTGTTGGATCTCCTCCACCAGAGAACCATCATTCAGTTCATTCAGACAGTGGAACAGATTGATGCTTTGTTCTGGAGACAGATTCTCGCTGAGCTTCTCCTTGATGTACTGGACTGTTTCCTGATTGGTCTGTGAGCTACTTTTCTTTGTCAGTAGGTCTTCTAGATGAGTCTGATTGGTCTCCAGTGAAAGACCCAGGAGGAACCGGAGGAACAGGTCCAGGTGTCCGTTTGGACTCTTCAAGGCCTTGTCAATAGCAAACCTGTGGACCTCTGTCGTAGATGTTTTGCTGAAAAACATTCGCACCTTATCGGCAGAAGTTTGCCCTGGCTCCAACATCACATTCTTGTTTCTGTTAACGGCTTTCATTCTTACGTAGAGCGCTGCCAGAAACTCCTGAACACTCAGATGGACAAAGCCAAATATCTTTTTTTTATTCTTCATCTCACGTTCCACTTTGAAGATCTCTGTGAACACTCCTGAGCACTTTGAGGCTTCACTGACATCAATGCCACTCTCTCTCAGATCTTTCTCATAGAAGATCAGATTGCCCTTTTCCAGCTGGTGAAAAGACAGTTTTGCTAATGACTTAATGTAGCGATTGAACTCTTTTTGGTGATACTTCTCTTCTGTCTGATAACTGTGAAACCGTAAGAAGTCTACATACATCTCAGTCAGGGTCTTGGGCAGCTCTCCTCCCTCTCTGGTCTTCACATCCTCCAGAACTGTAGCAGTGATCCAGCAGAAGACTGGGATGTGGCACATGATGTGGAGGCTTCGTGAGGTCTTGATGTGGGAGATGATCCTGCTGGCCTGCTCCTCATCTCTGAACCTCTTCCTGAAGTACTCCTCCTTCTGTGGGTCAGTGAACCCTCTGACCTCTGTCACCGTGCCAACCAAACCATGATGGATCTGATTGGCTGCTGCAGGTCGTGTGGTTATCCAGAGGCGAGCAGAGGGAAGCAGTTTCCCCCTGATGAGGCTCGTCAGCAGCACATCTACTGAGGTGGACTCTGTCACATCAAAGTTAACGGCCGGCTTTTTACTGGTAGAGCAGTCCAGAGGAAGGCGGCTCTCATCCAGTCCATCCAGAACAAACAGAAGTTTGAATTTACTCTTGTTGTAGTTGGTGTTTGCTGATGACTGCAGAGTTGTGAAGATGTGATTAAGAGCTTCTGTCTTGATGTCTTTGGTCTCCTCGATACATTCATGAATGAGCTCTGACAAACACAACTTTTCTTCCTTCATATTCAGCTCACGGAAGGTGAAGGGGAAAATGAGATGCACATCTTGATGGTGTTTTTTTTCAGCCCAGTCCAACACAAACTTGCGCACAAGAAATGTTTTTCCAATTCCTGCGATTCCATTGGTCAGCACTGTTCTTATGGGTCTGTCTCCTCCAGACGGGGGTTTGAACATGTCGCTGGGTTGAATTGGTTTCTCTTCATCTGCTGGCGTCGTCCTCCTCTTCGCCTCAATCTGTCTGACCTCATGCTGAGTGTTGATGTGTATGTCAGCCCCTGCTGTGATGTACAGCTCTGTGTAGATATCAACCAGAGGTTTCTCATCACTCTCCGACCACGCCTGTTGTACACACTTGAACGTATCCTCAAAGTGTGATTGAAGTGTTTGTTGGTGAGATGAGATGTGTACTCCCAGAACCATCTCGTCTGTATGGAACACAAACATGAAAAATATAACTATTATTAGATTGTTTGTCTGCAGTTGGAGGAACAGAACACAAATGGTCTTTTGCTGAAGGACTGTCTTCATCAGATTAACATAAAACTCGTCCTTGCCTTTTGTTTGGTCTGATTAGAAGAGAACACATTCATCTCACTTTGGATGGAGCAGATGGAGAAATCTGAGCGAGTTCATTGGTGGACTTGATCCCTGAAAACCCAGAGTTGAGACCAGGAAGCAGAGTTGCAGTCTTAAACGCTTCTCTAGGCTTCCATTGGAGCAGTTACCCATCCTAAACCCCATAGAGACGGTGTCTGCCACTTAAACAATGAAGAATAAGTAGAAGAGGAGCTCTACACATGTGGACTCTTAGATATCAGATGTTGATTCATTTTGTCTTCCTGAAACCTGGCTGTGTCAAGAAGAACATGTCAGCCTAAATGAATCATATTAATAATAATGGATAACCACACCCTCAACCTAGTTCTGACATATGATATTAATATTAACATATCATAGTGTATATAAGGGGGGGGGGGGGGGGGGCTCAGCATCAAAACCACTTCCACCAGCACATGTGTGTCCATGTGTGCGTCAGAAGTTAGGACTGAACTTCCTGCTGTAGCTGCAGAAGTGGAAGTGTTTGCTGCAGGTCTGATGATGTTCACTCAAACTCCACTAAATGAAACTTGTACATTTTAAACAGCTTGTTGGTCGTTTTCTTCTAGGGAGCTGAATGGAATGCTTCTTTGGAGTCATGATGTCTCTCACAGAGGGTATTCATGAAAACATTTAGCAGACGTTCTCCTCTCAGGGCTTCCATACTAACCAGAGAATACAGCAGCTTTACCTTCGCTCTGACAGGAGGATGTTCCTCTGTTCTCTGGAGTCTCTCCAGCATCAGCATCCTCTGTGTGAGAGAAGTTACAGTATGTGTTATTCCATCACTTTGACTCATTACCTATTTCTGATCTTCAAGTTAACCCTGATTGGTAATTGGTTTTCATTTAAATTAGGCTCGTTCTCTCTTCTTCTCTCCGGCTCCCAACCGGGCCGTGCTGCAGCCAAAGGGGGGTCGCTGTTCTACGGATCGGGGCGACACCTCATCGTGCACTATAACAACAGTCCATGTGGAGGTCGGGGGAGCCGCTCTGTTCTTCACTTCGGTTCCTCCTGTTGTCGGTTCGGGAGCTCGGTGAGCTGCCTGTCTTTTCTTTTCTTCAGTGTGGAGGAGGTAATGTAGTACGTCAATGAAGATTGTTTTGTTTATTGTTGTGGGCCAGGCTCACCCCGACGCATATCACTACAATGGTGTAAATCAATGCATATGATGGACTGTATGGCGGCAGCACTGGTCGTTCTTGGGAGTGAGAGAGAGGAGGAGACCTGTTATGATGCTGCGTCCAGGTTCCACTAGACCGGCGCAACAACGGCGGTTAGTTTCTCTGGATATCTGTGACTTCCACAACAAGTACTCAGCAGAAATAGAGCTTTGCGTCTGTTGGCGTCTCTGCATTGACTTTGGATGTAATCTACACGTTTGGTGTGAACACGACACAACAGGACTCTGATCCCTCACCTGGGCGTGAGTTCTGTGTATTTATGGTCATATTGATGATACCACCATCGCCGACTGTGATGTTGGGATCCACGATAACACTTCTATCCTGGGCACAAACTGTGGCTCCAGCAGCAGGAGTCAATCCAGAGGAGGAGGAGGAGGAGGAGGAGGAAGGTGTTGGAGGGGGGGTTTGTGCAGCTGTTGATGAAAGACACAAACAAACAGGTTTATTTCCTGAAGTCCATCAGAGTTCTTTCCAACAGGACTCTGATCCCTCACCTGGGCGTGCGTTCTGTAACTTCTCCGCCTCGTTGTTGAGGTTCATCCTCTTCAGGATTTCAACCGTCACGTTCACAGCCGACTCTTCTCCGTAGCTGTCCATCATCCTGCTGACGACGTCCGGCCGGTCCTTGTTCTCCAGACGGCTCGTAGGAATGGGCCGACACCCGTCCAGCACCGGCTGAGTGAGGTTCCACCGAAACCTCTTGAAGTCATCGGCACCCAGCTGATCCAGAGAGTCGAGGAGCAGACGTGGAACCTGCATCTCTGATCACTGAGAGGAGATCAGCCTGTAATGGGTTCAATAAAAGCAGCGTCACACGTGCAGGAAGTCTTGTTGCAGATAAAGACGTCACAGATTCATGCTGGTTGAACTGCCGGTGCTTAGAATGAAGAGAGACGCCATGTTGGACCTGAACTATTGTTACAACACAACGTTATTTTGAACAATGCAACACATGAAATGACTTTTCACAGAAGTATGAAGGTGTAGCAGCGCTCTCTCTGCCCTCATGTCTCCTCTCTGTATCTCGACCTCCTGTTTTTACTACAAACACACCAGACAGAAGCAAAGCAACACGCTGATCACTGGAGAACACTGCCTCGCTGTGTCAGCAGGCTCTTTGTCAAATATCAATCTGCAACGTTAGAAACACCAGAGAGAAACCAACAACTTGAAGATGGTTGTGATCAGGATGAAAGGAAACACAGAACACAGCAGCTGGTTATGAATATTTGGAATAAAGCATCATCAGAATGAGCAAACAGGTAAAAGCAGGCGGTGAGAGAGATCTGTGTTCTGGTGAAGCTCTCAGCGTGTGGATCCAGTAATTAGACGGTTCCTCTACTGAAGAAGGATTGTAATGATCTGTAAACTCATATCTCATGTTCATGAACTACTTCATCACCTTGATACTAACCCTGTGAATCAATAACTATTGAATGTATCACACAGAAACAAAGGTTGAACATCCTGTAAACTATTTGATTTATCTGATAAATATTTACTCACATGTTGTTGAACACTTCCTGTTTCTAAAGCTTCTCACGATGAATTGACCTTCTTTGTAAAATCCTCAGACGTGTAAATAGTGTTTTAATGTGTGAATATTCATGAGTCACATGACTGATCACTTAAAGACCCTTCACCACCAGAGGGCCTGTCACTCCTCAGCCCACTGTGCAGTCTGCATGTTCTCCGCTCTGCACTTCCTGATTGCTCAGCTATGCTGACGCTGCTTTTATAGCGGGCATATGCAGCTGCTTATTGCACTCGGTTATTACTCATTCCATCATATTGATCCAGGCTGTAGCTGGTGAGGAAGTGTGTCCATGAAGTTTGTTCCACTTCACAGCAACCTGAGAAATGAAAGACAGTGAACACAACACAAGGTTGTGATGTGTCAAAAGGAGTTGAGATCCCAGAGAAAGCTGCCTTAATTGCCACATACAGATCAGAGGGGAAGGTTAGAAAAAGGAAGACATAAAGAATATACTCAGAAATCAATAGATAAAATGTAACCAAACGATAAAGTTTATAATCATGACTGATAACAAATGTTTAATGCATAGAGTGATTTAACAAATGTAAAACTGATTATAACAATGAACTGTGGTGAACTGTGTTGAGAAGTAACAAGGGTATGTGTTAGGACATGTTTTAGGGAAATGAGATCATATAGGAGTTGTCCGGGAAATGAGATCAGCACCAGATGTTCGGGCGGGGATCCGCGATGCTTCGGACTCTGTTGCAAGAACAAGGGGCGAAGGGAAATAAGGTTCTTTCCAAGCATACGCACTCACCCAGAGGGGTGGGGGCCCAAGACTGAAGGGAGATCTGGTACTTTTCCAGGCACTAGCGCACACCCAAAAGGGTGGGATAAAGATCATGTGTTCAGAATAGGAGGAGGGGGGAACAGATGGCCCAAATCGACAATAAAAGGAGACGTCTGCGATACGCAGGCTGGGATTCTACGCGGGAGCCGACCAAGCGCTCCGAGGAAGAAGATACGGACGACTGCGCTACAGAAGTATTTGAGGACTCCGTCTCTGCCCACGAAAAGAAAAGATAAACCGTTCGTGGACAAGGATTACAAGACGGAGAGTTTCCCTCTCCCCACTGCTTGACTTTACCAACTGAACAACGGAAGAACACGGCAGCCCTAGAAAGACTTTGTACTGAGCCTTGAGGGTTGCTGATCGAACTCCGCTGTGCGAGCAGGAGGAATCCGAGGGTCCGGCCGGACCTTCGTTCCTAACACCTCCAAAAGAACTTTTCCATCGGACCTTTGAAATCCAGCTCCGACCGAGACGACTCGTCAACCTAACCCAATGAGTATAATCTAAAGAAGAAAATTAAATTACGAATCAAGTGTAGTAACTATTTTTATTATGTGAGCTGTAGCCTGAATCCCTGCTAACAAAATATATATACACATCCTGCAATAAATATCTAATCTGCATTTAAAGTAAAACTCTCAAGTGCATTCATTTGCTTAAAGTGGTAAATGTTCCTCGTGGCAAGTAAAAAGTTAAGTCTATTGTATGTCTTACAACTGAGTTCTGAAAGGTTATCCTAGTGACTGAATCCACTTAACAACCCCTTACGGTTTTAGAAGTGATCCTAGCCGTTAAAACCAAACCTGGCAATTTACCAAGAGCACGGATCCATAAGAGGAAAGCTGCCATAACCGACGCGACTGGTGGGAGCGCCCGGGGCCTGGGTGGTCCCTCGGCCGAGCGCGCACCGACCGGAGGAAGCAGGGTAGACGTCGGGAGTAACGGCAGTTAGCGGAAGCCAGGCGAGTTTCCTCGCAAGAACACCAGCTCGGAAATCTTTTAATAGAGAGCTGAGTCAGTAGGTAGCCCCGTATCGGGCCAGAGAACCCCAGGATCTAACAGATGGCTAGAATACACTGTGAGAGTCTGCTCAGTGGACTCAGAAGCAGAAGAACATTCACAACTCTATTGTTGTTCTGCTCACAATAGAGAAGAGAAGAAGGAGAGAACGAGTGGAAGCATCAGGGGAAGTGATCCTCTTCAGAGCTCACATGTGATGTCATCTGCACTCTTTTAAATGTTCCATCTTTCAACATGTGTTCACAATCTGACTGTGATCCATCAGCAGAGCCATGAAATGTTACATTCTCTGTTCTTCCACATTTACTGTCAATACTTCTTCATATTCAGAGTCATTCATACCTGAGATATAAAGGAGGAAGTCCAGGAACAACATGGCCGTTGTCGTCTTCAGCTTCTAGTCACAGAGTTTAATTCATCAGCTCATCAGAACAATAGTAAAGAACAATAGAAGAGCGTTAGAACCCAACAGCCTCCACTGCTACACACTCACAGCTGGAGAGACGGAATGCAGCGTGAGAACGTGTTCGAGTGAACATGGAGCTGTGACCCAACTTCCTCTTTCACTTCCTCTTCCTCTTCCTCTTCCTCTTCTTCTTCTTCTTCCATCTTATTGGTGCATTACTGCCACGTCATCACTTCCTCACATCTCAACACAACTCTTAAACCAGAGGAACGTGTTGGCCCCTCCTTCTAAACGTCACCACCAATAGAAACGCATGGATGGTTGAGCTCTGTAGCAGTTGCAGTGTGTCCTCTGGAGGGCGCCATCACCTCAGCACATCGTCTCTGCAGCAGATTCTCCTTCAGACTAATTCAGAGGACCGAGCTGCTGACATGGACCTCAGACACCTCACCACGTCTTTGTGCTCAGGTGTATTTTACACTGTTGGCTCCTTTGATATTTATATATATTATAACATATATATATATATATGTTATAATATATATATTTATATATATTATAACATATATAACATATATATATATTTATGTCAGTGGCAGGCCGTGCATTTCATACCGGGCCTTCATTGCTGTCCGACAGTAACAGAGCAACACATCAATCCAGCAGACCTGCAGCAACACGCGTTCACATATTAGATGTAAAAAACAAACGCAGTAGACTTAAAGACAAACTCCATCCTCCTCCTCTTTGTTGACTCAGAGTTTAATGTTGAATGTTCTGCAGAAAGTCGTTGCTAGAAACTCACGAATCCGTTTCTCCTCCTTCAGCCATTGAGTGTTAAAAAAACAAAGCAGGTAAAAAAGGAAAGAATGTACAGCAACATGTCATAATGTCTTCCATATCTTTCACCTTGAACTCTGATTACTCAGACTAAGCCTCTGATGGCTACCTTCAGTTTCCAGTACAATAAGGGCTCCATCTAAAAATAAAAAACACCAAAAATAACTTTAAAAACGTGCGTTGTGTTTCCTGGACTGCTGCCGTAAAGGCTAGAAAAGCTGCGCAGGTTAAAATAGAAGCGCTCCACCAAAATGTATAATTCTCAATTATCCATCAGCTATACGTCCGGGTCCGGATAGAACAGCGTCTGGGTCCGGATCCGGACCGCGGTCCACCTGTTACTGACCCCTGGTGTAGTGAAACGAAAATAATCAGTTTTTACAACCAAAATATGAAAATCAAGACTCTTTAAAACATTCTGTAAGATAACAAAGAAACACTTCAGCAAACATCCGGTTTATTCCGTTTCAATCAGAATAAAGAGTTCTATGTCTGAGGTCATTCATCATTTTCATGCATTCCAAGTGTAAATATTTTAAATGCAACATATCCATCCTGAAGAAAGAGAAGGTTCCACCACCGACATCGTGCTGTTTGACAGTACGCACAACCCATCAAATGTTTCTGAAGAGTTAAAACTACATCGTGAGTTTTTAACTTTCTGTCAAACAAAAAAACCTTTTATTAGCAAAGTACTCGTGTAATTTACCACGTGGTTACACTGCACATGTGTTCCTTTTCCTAATTAAAGGTGTTGCGCGTTGACTCAAACACTTACATGTTACACTGCTGCTGATTGGTCCCACAGTGCATCGCTGACTATGAGTCTTAATCAGTGGTGTATGGTAACGAAGTAGAAATACTTCGTTACTGTACTTCAGTAGTTTTTTTGGGTATCTGTACTTTACTTTACTACTTCTATTTCTGTTGACTTTTACTTTTACTTCACTACATTTTGCAAAGAAAACTGATACTTTGACTCCGATACATTTCCCCTGAAACCTTCGTTACTCGCTACAAAATCAAATCTATCTTTAGAACAAAATGAATCATGAGAGCAGCGTCGGGGACTGTGGTGGAACACAGACTGCAAGCAGCAGGTTTGGTGAATCAGTGGTGCTAGCAGCAAGTGAAATCATTGGTTAATCACGTTAATGCGCAATTGCAAATAAGTGCTCTCAAAGCCGCGGTGTTTTGATTCCCAGGATGCTACATGCTATAAGCTAGCGGGCGACTATGAGTATAATTCACTCTACGATGACTGATTTCATGATGGAAGCAGAAATGGAAGCACCTGCTACTCCCGCAACAAACGACGGTGGTGACGAAGACCAACACCCGTGGATCGCTGGCGAGTTAGTGAGCTGAGGAAGTGTTGACAGTCGTGACACCATAGGATTGACGGGAGCCGAGAGAGCGCAGCATTAGCGTTAGCATTAGCGTTAGCATTAGGGAAATCCTTCGCAGCTGTGTGCAAGCTGTCTGTGACGCTGAACTCACCTCTACCTGCCTCAGCGGCCTGTGAAAGGCTGTTTAGCATCGCAGGACGAGTCTTCAGCCCAAGAAGAGCGAGACGGAATTCTCGCAATTTTGAAAACCAACTTCTTTTGAAGATGAACATGTTTCAGTTTCAAGTAATGACTGTGTTGTTACTTTCGGTGCTGCTTTAGTATTGATCATGTTTTGATATTTGAGTCATGTTGTGGATGATCAGATGGAGTTATGATGGCAGCAGTCGCCCAATTGCAGATTCAGCTTGAGACAAACCTTTGTGTTCAAATCAGCCCACAGGAGTTTACAAGGCAGCTCCTTTCTCTGAACACTGACCTGATGCATCACGTGGATTTGTTCTGCTGAACATAATATGATGCATTGGCCTCTACATCCTCTCGTCTAATGAGCAGACTTATGAACGCTGTTACAACTCCTTCATAGTGTCATATTGCTTTTCGGAGAATTATGATGATACGTTCATAGTAGATGCAAAAGTATACTCATGTTCAATATATTATGTTGAACATTGTTGCTCCTGATGGATCACAGCCAGCCCAGTTATGTTCAACACAGCTCATGTGCTGGTCATGGAGCCACAGCGCTTAAAATAATAAACTTCATCATTCTCACAATTCTGACCCTTTGCTTTTTATTAACAGCATTTACTTGTACTTTTACTTTCAACACTTAAGTACATTTAATATCAGAAAATTACTTTTGATACTTCAGTACAATAAATATCAGATACTTTAAGACTTTTACTCAAGTAGTATTCTAACAGGTGACTTTTTACTTTTACTGGAGTAGTTTTCCAGTAAGGTATCTTTACTTTTACTCAAGTATGGCTTTTGAGTACTTTATACACCACTGTATATACTGCATATATATTTACTTGTTTAGTTTTTTACCGATGCGTCTTGTTGTGGCGTTGAGGGCCAAATACAGGATGAGCTCATCTTAAACCACCTGCTGGTGTAGTTCCGGGATCGGTCCGCTAGAGGGAGCCCGTTAGCCACACCGGGTCCTCCTCAGAGCCGGAGAAGCTCAACACAGAGGCGGACAGACCGCAGTCAGTGCGCCTGTATTCTGATCGTTACGGTAATGAAACAGCTCAAGAGCCGAGCGGTTGATGTTAAACTGAGCTGGTGAACTTCCTGTAGCCGTTAAGCTAACGTGTGACTGAACTACAAAGTGACGTTTCCTTTGATAACAACACATCCGGTTAACTGACGTCTAGTAGAAGTGAACTCTCAATCTTCACAAAGATGATGTAACCAAGTGGAACTGACGGGGTGAAACTATTGGGTCCGCCGGACCGGTAATGAGGTGCACGGTCCTGATTAGGTGAAAAGATGCACCTGCTGGCAACTGCGAGTCCAACTACTTTCTCTCCCACAACAAGCGGAGACGTAGCGCGAGGCCGCATAAGTAGCGTCAGTAGCGCAGTGTCTGGGAGGCGTCAGTGACGGAGGGACAGCGTGTGTTTGGGGGATGGCTGTTGCAGGTATATATATGTGTATTAGGGGTGTAACGGTTCACAAAATCCACGGTTGGGTTGGGTACGATACAGTGGAGCCACGGTTCGGTATGTTTCGGTTCAGTAGAAAACTATAAATGCCAGAGAAATGTACTTGATTTTAAAATATATTTATTCATTACAACTAACATCATGAAGTTATTCTTTGACTTTGAACAATGATGGAACTATACCTGAGTGACTCATCTTCTGGTGTCTTCTTAGCAACACATGAGCATCAAAAACACATGTATTTCATGTGCTGGGGAAATTGGGTACAATGAAGGAATATGTGATGTTGTATTTGTGTTATTTCAGAGCTTGCTGAGCAGTGCACCCAATGGCAGCTGGGGGGGAATCCAAGTGGGGGTGGCTGGGTTGCTGAACAGGTGTGTTGAAGTATCATCTTTTGGGTTTGTTTTCTGTTTATTGGCAGTTATTTATGATTACTTATGTTTATGATGGCGGTCCGATGGTCTTTCCTCTGTTGTAAATTGTTTGATCGCATATTTACTTTTATTGTGAAGAGCATGAAAACGGAAGTGATTTTACTGTGACGAGACAGGAAGTAGCATGATACGTGCTTATTCACGACAACAATGATAACGATAAGTGAAAACCTAACGTATATGTCGGGTGCAAGAGCGCGGTCTGTTCACTGTAACAGTTGTTAAACTGCAGTTTTCAGGAAGTAAAGTGTTCCGTTCAAAACCAGACGTGTCTGGTCGTCATTAGAAGCTCCACTTCACAAAAACTGCTGTGCTCCGCTCTTTTTTTCGTTTTTTTTTCTCAAACATCTCCGCGACTTATTGAGTGGCGTAATAATCGCGCGACACAACGAATCGATAATGAAATTTGATAATCGATAATGAAAACTATTTTAATATTCGATTATTATCGATTTTATCGATTCGTTGTTGCAGCCCTACACCACAGCCAAGGGTGGTTGCAGCGTTGGGGAGTCTGTTGACTTTTAGGCCGCTGGAAGTAGATGCAATGGACTTCACCGTGCTGGAACCGTCGTCAGATGGGCGAGAGAATGTCTTGGTTTTTACCGGTGTTCTTCAAGTTTACGATTGCGGTGCCAACCAAAGACCAGCGTGCAGCAACGTTCGCAACGACCCTGGTGAAATATTGGATTCAGCCCTATGGGGTCCCTTCAAGGTTGCACTCTGACCAGGGGAAATGCTTTGAGGCTGGGGTTGTCCAGTGTCTCTGTGGGTTGTATGGGATGAAAAAAAGTCGAACAACCCCCTATGCCCAGGGGAGCGGACAGTGTGAGCGTTTCAATAGGACATTGCATGATCTGTTGCGTACCCTGCACCCGGAGCAGAAAAGGAGGTGGGTTGAGCACCTTTTCGGAGCTGGTGTGTGCTGATAACACCACTGAACATCAAAGTACTGGCTACTCGCAGTATTTTCTCATGTTCGGGAGGGCTCCAGTGGTGCCGTCTGGCTGGGACAGGATAGGGAGGATTTTGACGGTAATGTGCACGAGTGGGTTGAGGAGCATCAGAGGAGGCAGCGGAAGCTCGTAAAAGGTATGCAGGCACGCCTGTAGGTGACCATCCTTTGCAACCAGGCCAATTGGTGTATGTAAGGAATCGTCAGTTTTCGGGTAGGCATAAGATTCAGGATATGTGGCTTCCCACCCCTCACCGAGTTATAGCTCAGCTGGGTGGTGACCTGCCTGTGTATTCTGTTGTCGCGATTGATTTCTCGAAACCCCAACGCAATCTACATAGAAATGAGTTGCGCGTTTGTAGTCCAGGCGTAGAGATGGATGGGCAGGAACCGGGGGACCGGGTAGTGGCTGGGTCCTCACTTCCTGAGGTGGAGTCCGATTCGGACGACTCTCTGCTTGCGATGGTCTGGGACGATAGTTGGTGGGACGCTGCCTTGGTCTTTTGTTTTGTTTATTTGGCTTTAAATTGTTTGTGATGCCGATCTTAGCGCATGGTCTGAACTCCTCCTGCCCGCTGAACCAGCTGTCACTGGTTACTCCACATAGTTTTGTACCAATAAAGTATTTATATTTTCATAACACTGCTTCCTTTGTGTACGTGCCTTTACGGTGTTGTGAACCGGGTCTCTGTGGTAACGGGGTGAAACAATATGAACCAATAAACACCTTGTTACCTGTTCAACTGGCGCTGAGAGGAGTTTTACCACATTCAGACACTTTGTACTCCACATTAAATACCGGAAGCTCTACTACCGTTTGTGTGTTTCTGTCAAGTTACGCTGACCACCTGAGACCAGGTTCCTTTCAAAATAAAACACAGGAAACACCACAATAAAAGCCTTAACGAAACAACGTCACACAGTAGTCTCAAAGAAACGGAACAAAGATGGAGTCAGATATTTACATGGATTAATTTATTCACATGTTGACAGCATTGTATTGTCCAAACACATGTGACACATGACGTGTTTCATGTTAACTGCTGCTGTTGTGGTTCCTCTCAGTCCTCATTGGTGGTCTCTGTTTAAAAAGGATCCTGTTCATCTGACCTGGACCTCAAGCAAACCTCACATTTCACTCTTTCACCTCGTAGTCAAGTGTTGAAGCTGTTTGTGTTTCTGAAGCTCAACTTTCAGTCAGAACAATAAGAGTAAAAGATGCAGCTCAGTGTATCCGTCACATATTCATCAAACGATCACCTGATTCTGGTTCAACATGTCACTGCTTTATATTTCACATCACATTCACATCAACTGGAATCACATTTCTACAAAGTCAAAGGATTTGTACATTTGTCTAAAGTCACATGTTCGTGATGATCTCTCTGCATTAAGGTGTGGAACCTGATTTTATCTGCAACAATAGAATGGACTTGTTTTTACTGAGAGAATAAGATGTGAGAGTAAAGTAAAGCTCAACTCCATCACTGAGCTTTCAGCTGGATGAAGACATATTCCTCCTCTTGTCCCAGTGGAGGGAGAACGCACTCTGGATTCTACAAAGGCTGAGTTCAGCTTCATGAGGACGTCTTTGCAATGATTCTGTCCTCTCGAGTCAACAAAGTGATGAAGACGGAAACATCAGAGCCCAACCTGAAGCTCATCAAACACAAAGATTTCTAGTGTTTTCATCAATTACACGATCATCACTTCTGCTCATTCCAAGGGAACGAAACACAACGATTCTTATCTTCAGGTGATGATGAAAATATACTTATTAATATTATGTTCATTCATCCAAAAGTCTTCAACGGATCTTTGAGTTAAAGTAGTGAAACCTGAAAGTCCTGCATTCACAATGACAGTAAAAGTACTAAAGTATTCATGTCTGAGTTTCACCGAGGGATCAATAAAGGTTGATTGTTTTCTCCAGAATAATATAGAAAAGTGATTTATTTGTTGATTATATTTTGTTCTATTGATCTGAATCTGATCGTCAGCAGAGTTTTTACAGAGGAGGAGACTCTCCCTCCTCCACAGAACACAGAGACACTGAACCCCCATAGCAGGACCAGAACCCAAAGCCAGGATAAAGAGGTTCAGTGAATGTGGTGTTGAAGGTGTAGAGGTGGGTCAGTGTGTCAGAGGAGACTCTGTAGAAGGACAGAGAGCCAGCAGGCCAGTCCACATACACTGCTACTCTACCAGAGGAGGAGGAGGAGGAGGAGGAGGAGGAGGAGGAGGAGGTGGAGGTGAGTGTTCTTCTGTTATTGTGAAGGACAGAGTAATCACCTCTAAAGCAGTCCAGACTCCAGGACTGATCGTTCCTTCCAAACCAACAGTCTCTACTGTCTCCTCCCCTTCTGATTCCTCTGTAACTCACTGATATATCAACGTCGTCTCTCCACTCGACCTCCCAGTAACAGCGACCAGTCAGACCAGTTCTACACAGCAGCTGAGGCCAGAAGTCAAACCTGTCTGGATGACGAGGATATGACTGAACCTCTCTCACACATGTCACCTTCCTGTTGTTGTCAGACAGTTTGAGCCTTCTGTGCACTGTGTTTGTGTCGATTGTGAGTTCACAGGCATCTGAAGCAGAGAAGGAGACATGAAGCAGCATCAGTTCATCATCAAACACAGCTGATGGGTTTATTTGAGGCTTCATGAATCAAAGTGAACACTCACACTTCCTCAGACCAGGTTTCAGCCACTGAACTCCAGCAGGTTCAACCCTGGAGGAAGAAACAGAGTCAGAATGAAGCTTCATCATCATCACTGATCTTCATCAACCTTCACTCAGATCCTCCATTCAGACAAACAGCTGCAGTTATGAAACACATTCATACACAAGCTGTAAAGATGGATGAAACATCATTTAAAGTGAGACCAACAGCTGTTCACGTCCGTGTTGAACAGAGAGGTTTGTGTCTTGGATTCAGCTTTACAATGAGCAACAGCTTGTGTCCATCAGATCAGACCCAGCATCAGCTTTAGGGGCTCAAAGCAGCTTGAGCAGCGTCATCTTCTCCTCTGTAGTGTGCTGGAGCAGCAGGCTGAAGGCAGCTGATGCTCAGAGACTCAATCAGCTCATCAGGAGAGCTGCTTCTGTGGTGGAGGTTTCAGAGAGGAGGGTGCTGAGGAATCCACTCAGTGTTCTGGACGATGCCTCTCAGCCCCGAACGTCCCGCTGAAGTCACTTCAGAGCCCCTTCGGCCGTAGACCGAGACCACCGAGGAGAACCGCAGAACGCCACAGGAAGTCTTTTCTACCTGTGGCCATCAAACTGTAGAACTCCTCCCTATTCTGCATGAAGGACCGCTGGACCATCGCACACTTACAACAAGAACAACCTCATCATGTCAAATATTTACTTCTTCAACATCGTGCAATGAAACATTTACATTCATGAATATCATGTTCATGAATCTATGTGCAACATAACTTTCTACTACTACTATCTCTATCAATATCATTCTAATATTACTTCTGTGTTTCAGTTTCCATGAGTCTCTGGTGTTAGTATCACTTCTTATACACTTTATATTTACTCTTGTGTTTCTTCTTTTCTTCTTGTTCACTTTTTCTATTTTAGTTGATTTTTTTACTTTATTTATTTACCTCTTTACTCTTATTGTGTTCTATTCTTCACTGGTGTCAGTTTTACTTCTTTTACATTTAATAATTGTTATTCTATTGATCAAATATGTTTCTATTCTTATTCTATAGTTTTTTATTCTTCTGTTGTAATATTTAATGAAACTCTGGCTAAGAATTTCCTTCATGATGAATAAAATCTGATTTGTTCTTATCTTACTCGTAGTAGTTAAAATATTAAGAGCCCAATATTATTAATATTTTGACTATGTACAATTTATTATTATTATTTAAATTGTATTATCATCATTTATTTTTCATTTAATTATTTATCTTTGATTAATATTATTATGCTATTTATTAATACTATGGTGATGATGGTGATGATGATTATTGTAGTCACTATTGTTGTTATTATTGTTTATCTCTTCACTTCTTCCATAAACATCAACACTGGATTTGATACTTAAATATGTATCTGTAAATCATTTCTGAATGTATAATATTTCATCATTAAAAATAAGACTTGTTCAGACATTTTATGGAGTTTTAACAAACAATTGTAAAGAATCCATAGACTGGCTGAAGGTAATGGAGAGCTCCAGAACAGATACTAAATGGACCCTGAGTGACATTTTGTGAACTTTGAACCTCTTGAGAAGTTTGTAAAATGTTCGATAAACACTTTGACTCCATATTTGTCAGAAAGAATGATCAATAAATGACCAACAGCAGATCCTGGTCTGATGTTGGTGAGGAGGTCCGTCTCAGTGGAGACAGGGACTCTCAGAACATCAGCTCCTGTCTTCACTGTTATCAGACTGAACCAACAGACTGTGAGCTCTTGTTGTCTCTTCATACCTGAGAGTGTCCAGTCTCCAGGTTGGATCCTCCAGTCCAGCAGACAGCAGTTTCACTCCTGAGTCTCCTGGATGATTGTAGCTCAGGTCCAGCTCTCTCAGATGATGGGAGGGGTTGGATCTCAGAGCTGAAGCCAGAGAAGAACAGCCTTCCTCTGTGACCAGACAGCCTGCCAGGCTGGAGACACACAATGATATTACATTAACTTCCATCTACTCTTTCAGTCACGCTGCACCTTTAAAGGAACAGTGTGTACGATTTCGTGACATCTAGTAGTGAGCTGCAGGCTGCAACCAACTAAATCCCCTCAGCTCACTCCTCCCTTTACAAGTGTGTAGAGAACTACGGTGGCCTTCAGGTGGAGATGTTATTACGACGAGGAGCTACTCTCATCAATGTTCTGTTCTTAATTAAACACGAGCCCTATTTGTAGGCCTCTGCTCGAAAATAGCATACCCATACTAAGGAGACCACAGTTATGTAACTACAAGGTATATTTTAATAATTGTTGATGCTATAATCAGATAGCACTTGTGAGATTGTTCAGTGGGTAATATTGAGTGTATGTTGCTGGTTAATATAGTAAATGAAGACATTACACAGCTCAAATTGAAAATATTCAGGTTTGCCTGAAAAAAAAGCACTTTTATTGATATTATGTTTTTGAAATAATGCAGCAGCTCCCTAAAAACTCTCCCAAATCATAGCGCAACCGATCAGTAGTTGCTGAATAAAGGTTAAAGTGGGATAAAGTGAAGAATAAGAGGCTTTAGTACAGAGAGGTCACGCGAGGTCATCATTTTCAAACCAGCTGTTGCAGCTCTTACATTGTACTTTTATATACTATATAACTATATATTTCACTTTTTTATCACTCATATTATTCAATACATACAAATACAGCCGTTAGGAATCATTTTGACAGCAAGGGTGCTCTCAGAGCCTGTTTCTGGGTCTCATCCATAGGATTTTCTCAGTTCCAGTGTGTGTATGGGGCTGTAGCTCAGCCTATCATCGGTCGATTTCAGTCCATGAGCCCGCCTTCGATGCATCAGAGTCTCAGGAATGCTGACGTCGAAGTGCATGTTGATTGACAGAAGTTTCAGCGAGTAAGGTTGCAAAAAGTGCCGCGTCTCCCCGAGCATACATTTCCGTTCGCCGGAAGTCTGACGGCTCGCCCAAGCTGGATTGACCCCCTTTCTACAGGAAACAGCTCGGAAGTAAACAGGATGCAGTTGCCAACAATGATTCTAGCTTTGGACCGGATAATCTTCGACGTTATTGTACAAATTTTTCATAAAACGTGACCAAAAACCAATGATTTATTTTGGCGAAGGGCAGTGCCATGGTACCGTTGTCCACTCACAGCTTTCTACTGGTTGCACGGAGAGAAAAACCCAAGATATTTATGCGTTCGGCAACGAAAGCTAATGCTAAAAAATGCATTGGTTAGCTCGATAGCTGCTAGCTTCGGGGTGCAAATATTGATTTGCAATACACATAACGGCGATTTCTGCCCAGGATTTCGTGCATTTATGCCACATTTTAGAGATGCTTATATGAGTAGTCTATAGTTGTGTTTGGAGTGTGTTAAAAGTAACTTATATGATAGTGTTGCCCATACGTTGCTCTTTAATCCGGTAAAGCAAATGTACAAATCCACAATATTACCGAAGAATAAGGCAATTTTCCGAACAATATTTTCAGGGGTGCTGAGCCCGAGAGCACCCGAATTCGGGGGCATCGTGCTTATATTGTTTCTAGAGCAGCAACAGTTTTGTTTACAACAACAAAGTTACAATATGAAGTCAATAATATCTCTATACCTCTAGTTCATATTGCAAATGTCTTGGCTAACAGTTGTGTATTTCTTTCACGCTAATGCTAGCACCTCAGAGAAGAAGAGCAGAACAGAGTGGCAGAGACTGCAGAAATATTGTACTCAAAAGGTGGCTAAGTCTCAGGCAAAAATCTATTCATCATCACGGACAGACAGCAGACGTCTGTAGATCACTAAAATATATTTTAAGAACCAACCAGCTTCACTAGGAACTCTATGTGACACATCACAGAGAATCGTAGAGTGCTGAGGTTAAAAAGGAGCTCCACAAAACTCATAAATATCTGTCTCTACAGCTGGCAGAAGAGCCACTACAGCCACTCAACCTACAATATGTACATCACATGTGTGAAAACATTTCTGTCTACATTTTATATAACTTACACTTATATTTAGGTAGGCAGTACTGTCATGAATTAAAAGGTGTAACTGACTGATAACAATACACCATAAAGTTCTGGTTCACCATTTATAAGTTTGTTAAACCTGACCTGAGGGTTTCCAGTTTACAGGGTGACCTCTCCAGTCCAGCAGACAGCAGCTGGACTCCTGAATCCTTCAGGTCGTTGTTACTCAGGTCCAGCTCTCTCAGACAAGAGGACGGGGAGCTGAGGACTGATGACAGAGCTTCACAGCTGCTCTCTGACAGATTACAGCCACTCAACCTAAAATATGTACATCACATGTGTGAAAACATTTCTCTCTACATTTGATATAACTTACACTTATATTTAGGTAGGCAGCACTGTCATGAATTCAAAGTGGTAAACTGAGTGAAGACAAATGATAACACACCATATGAAATCTCTGTTTAACCATTTATAGGTTTGTTAAACCTGACCTGAGGGTTTTCAGTTTACAGGATGAACTCTTCAGTCCAGCAGACAGCAGCTTGACTCCTGAATCCTGCAGGTTGTTGTTACTCAGGTCCAGCTCTCTCAGACTAGACGACGGGGAGCTGAGGACTGATGACAGAGCTTCACAGCTTCTCTCTGACAGATTACAGCCACTCAGCCTGAAGGAGAGTTAGTGATGAAGACAAACAGACTGATTTATTTCTTCTACAATGTAAAATACAACATTTCTGAGTTTATAAATTGAACAATCGAGGATTAGAGTCTCAGGTGCCGAGAGGATTTTTGCTTTTTATTGTGTCTATTACTGGAATCTAACTGTGATTAATGGATCCTAATCCCGAATAAATTTTAGTCATAAAAGAACAAAGTGACATTTTTTTAATTTCAAAGCTAATCTGTGGAGTTGCAACGAAAATGAAGAAACAATTTTGATGTTTTTCAATTGATCAACTCATCAATTTGTTTGTTAAATCTGTCAACAGAAGACTTTCATGAGTTGAACTCCTCTGCTCATGTGATGGAGCTTTAAAGGCAGTTATCTGGGTACTTACAGAGCTTTGTTGGAGGCTTTGATCACTGGCAGCAGCCTCAGAAGAGCCTCCTCTGAAGCAGAGTATTTCTTCAGGTCAAACACTTCCAGATCTTTTTCTGATGACAGTAAGATGAAGACCAGAGCTGACCACTGAGCAGGAGACAGTTCATCTGTGGAGAGACTTCTTGAACTCAGGGACTGTTGGATCTCCTCCACCAGAGAACCATCATTCAGTTCATTCAGACAGTGGAACAGATTGATGCTTTTCTCTGGAGACAGATTCTCGCTGAGCTTCTTCTTGATGTACTGGACTGTTTCCTGATTGTTCTGTGAGCTACTTTCCTTTGTCAGTAGGTCTTCTAGATGAGCCTGATTGGTCTCCAGTGAAAGACCCAGGAGGAACCGGAGGAACAGGTCCAGGTGTCCGTTTGGACTCTGCAAGGCCTTGTCAATAGCAAACCTGTGGACCTTTGTTTTAGATGTTTTGCGAAAGACCATTCGCACATTATCGCCAGAAGTTTTCCCTGGCTCCAACATCACATTCTTGTTTCTGTTAACGACTTCCATTCTTACGTAGAGCGCTGCCAGAAACTCCTGAACACTCAGATGGACAAAGCTAAACATCTTTTTTTTATTCTTCATCCCACGTTCCTCTTTGAAGATCTCTGTGAACACTCCTGAGCACGTTGAGGCTTCACTGACATCAATGCCACTCTCTCTCAGCTCTTTGTCACAGAAGATCAGATTGCCCTTTTCCAGCTGGTGAAAAGACAGTTTTGCTAATGACGTAATGTAGTGATTGAAGTCTTTTTGGTCATACTTCTCTTCTGTCTGATACATCTGAAACACCAAGAATTCTACATACATCTCAGTCAGGGTCTTGGGCAGCTCTCCTCCCTCTCTGGTCTTCATCACATCCTCCAGAACTGTAGCAGTGATCCAGCAGAAGACTGGGATGTGGCACATGATGTGGAGGCTTCGTGAGGTCTTGATGTGGGAGATGATCCTGCTGGCCTGCTCCTCATCACTGAACCTCTTCTTGAAGTACTCCTCCTTCTGTGGGTCAGTGAACCCTCTGACCTCTGTCACCGTGCCAACAAAATCACGATGGATCTGATTGGCTGCTGCAGGTCGTGTGGTTATCCAGAGGCGAGCAGAGGGAAGCAGTTTCCCCCTGATGAGGCTCGTCAGCAGCACATCTACTGAGGTGGACTCTGTCACATCAAAGTTAACGGCCGGCTTTTTACTGGTAGAGCAGTCCAGAGGAAGGCGGCTCTCATCCAGTCCATCCAGAACAAACAGAAGTTTGAATTTACTCTTGTTGTAGTTGGTGTTTGCTGATGACTGCAGAGTTGTGAAGATGTGATTCAGAGCTTCTGTCTTGATGTCTTTGGTCTCCTCGATACATTCATGAATGAGCTCTGCCAAACAAAACTTTTCTTCCTTCATATTCAGCTCACGGAAGGTGAAGGGGAAAATGAGATGCACATCTTGATGGTGTTTTTTTTCAGCCCAGTCCAACACAAACTTGCGCACAAGAAATGTTTTTCCAATTCCTGCGATTCCATTGGTCAGTACTGTTCTTATGAGTCTGTCTCCTCCAGACGGGGGTTTGAACATGTTGCTGGATTGAATTGGTTTCTCTTCATCTGCTGGCGTCGTCCTCTTCGCCTCAATCTGTCTGACCTCATGCTGAGTGTTGATGTGTATGTCAGCCCCTGCTGTGATGTACAGCTCTGTGTAGATATCATCCAGAGGTTTCTCATCCTTCTTCCCCAACCACGCCTGTTGTACAAACTTGAACGTATCCTCAAAGTGTGATTGAAGTGTTTGTTGGTGAGATGAGATGTGTACTCCCAGAACCATCTCGTCTGTAAGGAACACAAACATGAAAAATATAACTATTATTCGATTGTTTGTCTGCAGTTGGAGGAGCAGAACACAAATGGTCTTTTGCTGAAGGACGGTCTTCATCAGATTAACATAAAACTCGTCCTTGCCTTTTGTCTGGTCTGATTAGAAGAGAAGACATTCATCTCACTTTGGATGGAGCAGATGGAGAAATCTGAGCGAGTTCATTGGTGGACTTAATCCCTGAAAACCCAGAGTTGAGACCAGGAAGCAGAGTTGCAGTCTTAAACGCTTCTCTAGGCTTCCATTGGAGCAGTTACCCATCCTCAACCCCATAGAGACTGTGTCTGCCACTTAAACAATGAAGAATAAGTAGAAGAGGAGCTCTACACATGTGGACTCTTAGATATCAGATGTTGATTCATTTTGTCTTCCTGAAACCTGGCTGTGTCAAGAAGAACATGTCAGCCTAAATGAATCATATTAATAATAATGGATAACCACACCCTCAACCTAGTTCAGACATATGATATTAATATTAACATATCATAGTGTATATAAGGGGGGGGGGGGGGGGGGGGCTCAGCATCAAAACCACTTCCACCAGCACATGTGTGTCCATGTGTGCGTCAGAAGTTAGGACTGAACTTCCTGCTGTAGCTGCAGAAGTGGAAGTGTTTGCTGCAGGTCTGATGATGTTCACTCAAACTCCACTAAATGAAACTTGTACATTTTAAACAGCTTGTTGGTCGTTTTCTTCTAGGGAACTGAATGGAATGCTTCTTTGGAGTCATGATGTCTCTCACAGAGGGTATTCATGAAAACATTGAGCAGACTTTCTCCTCTCAGGGCTTCCATACTAACCAGAGAAAACAGCAGCTTTACCTTCGCTCTGACAGGAGGATGTTCCTCTGTTCTCTGGAGTCTCTCCAACATCAGCATCCTCTGTGTGAGACAAGTTACAGTATGTGTTATTCCATCACTTTGACTCATTACCTATTTCGGATCTTCAAGTTAACCCTGATTGGTAATTGGTTTTCATTTAAATTAGGCTCGTTCTCTCTTCTTCTCTCCGGCTCCCAACCGGGCCATGCTGCAGCCAAAGGGGGGTCGCTGTTCTACGGATCGGGGCGACACCTCATCGTGCACTATAACAACAGTCCATGTGGAGGTCGGGGGAGCCGCTCTGTTCTTCACTTCGGTTTCTCCTGTTGTCGGTTCGGGAGCTCGGTGAGCTGCCTGTCTTTTCTTTTCTTCAGTGTGGAGGAGGTAAGGTAGCACGTTCATGAAGATTGTTTTGTTTATTGTTGTGGGCCAGGCTCACCCCGACGCATATCACTACAATGGTGTAAATCAATGCATATGATGGACTGTATGGCGGCAGCACTGGTCGTTCTTGGGAGTGAGAGAGAGGAGGAGACCTGTTATGATGCTGCGTCCAGGTTCCACTAGACCGGCGCAACAACGGCGGTTAGTTTCTCTGACTTCCACAACAAGTACTCAGCAGAAATAGAGCTTATTTCTTCTGTTGGTTGATGGAGGAAACAAATGTCTTCGTTGATAACGGTTTCCATGGAGATAAGCCACTCCTCCTCTCCAGCGCGTCTAACGAATGAAGAGAATAACCAGAAATGGTCCCGCGAGTAATGCGACACAGAAACTGTTGGTGTGAACGCACCGAAAGGATGAAAACTTTAAACTCGCGCCAATGAGTCAAATTTGCGTATTTCTCGTCTGTTGGCGTCTCTGCATTGACTTTGGATGTAATCTACACGTTTGGTGTGAACACGACACAACAGGACTCTGATCCCTCACCTGGGCGTGCGTTCTGTAACTTCTCCGCCTCGTTGTTGAGGTTCATCCTCTTCAGGATTTCAACCGTCACGTTCACAGCCGACTCTTCTCCGTAGCTGTCCGTCATCCTGCTGACGACGTCCGGCCGGTCCTTGTTCTCCAGACGGCTCTTAGGAATGGGCCGACACCCGTCCAGCACCGGCTGAGTGAGGTTCCACCGAAACCTCTTGAAGTCATCGGCACCCAGCTGATCCAGAGAGTCGAGGAGCAGACGTGGAACCTGCATCTCTGATCACTGAGAGGAGATCAGCCTGTAATGGGTTCAATAAAAGCAGCGTCACACGTGGAGGAAGTCTTGTTGCAGATAAAGACGTCACAGATTCATGTTGGTTGGACTGCCAGTGCTTAGAATGAAGAGAGACGCCATGTTGGACCTGAACTATTGTTACAACACAACGTTATTTTGAACAATGCAACACATGAAATTACTTTTCACAGAAGTATGAAGGTGTTGGGGTCTGAGCATATGGCTTCAACATGTGCTGTGAACAAAGAGAATCAGGCCTACCCTTTTGCAAGCAAAGGTTTCATCCTGATTGTGGTTTGATGACAGCAAACCTCCTCTGGAAGGAATTTCACACTAGGGTGTGAATTTCTCCCCCCCCCCCCAAAAACTATGGTTCCTGAATGCACCGCTGCAATCTCATTGGCCGAGAGCCAAGACAGCACCAGGACCCCTGTGGTTCAACCACTGTCTGACAAAACTCTCCTGCAGCTCACACCTCCTTGCTTTTTCCCTTCGACCTCCGTCGAGCAGGGAGCACACAAACGCTCTCTTCCCTCTGGACTTCGTCCTGGGGCCAGAAGAGGCACCGGGCCCTTCTCCCCCCCCCCCCCAGCGCCACGCTGACAACAGAAGGCCCCCGATGAGGGCCGCGAGTCCTCATCCAACCCTCCGGCAGGAAGACGTCTAATCCTCTCCTGACCGATGATTACCGGGAGACGCACGGACCACGCTGTCTCACCCGAAGTTTCACTGTCCCCGCTGCAGCGAGAACAGATCGGACCCGCGCTTGCTCCAAAGTGAGCCGCGCCACAGAGGTCCGACCCCGCGCCGGCAACGCCGCGCCGATGTCCGCCGAGTCTGCGTCCACTCCAGAGCGAGCCACGCTACTGGGTGCGACCGACTCCTGAGGACCGAGCTACTCACAGTCTGCGCCCGCTCCGAGAGCCGCGCTCCCGAGTCAACACTCGGGGACTGATCGATTCCCATCACGGGAACAAGCCCCGTCGCAAAGAAGCTTCAAACAGTAAGGTTCATAGCATCTGGGCAATAGCTTAGCATAGCTTAGCTTAAATTAACCTAAGTTTCGTTCAGGTTAATTCATTTATGTGTTATTATTCCCGCACCCTGTTGTGTTCAATCACTGTCTCGTTACACCGCGTCATTGCGCAATTATCGCGGACCACGGAGTCCCGCTATATATATTGTGTATTTCCTGTCGTAACTGCCTGCATTAGATTCATTGCTGCTGGTGAATGGAAAGTTTGTGTATTATCACTGAAAGACTGAACCTACGGTGGTGGACCGTCGTCTCGCCGACCAAGTTTCGGGGTGATAGGAAGACAATACTCTCATCTCACCGCAGTGATAAAGATCTGTTTTGTTTGGGAATTTTCATTTATTTTATTACACTTCGTGTGATATTCTCTCCTCATTAAATCAGCTCTGTGAGTGAAATGTGGAACCTCGGCTATCGTACATAAGTGCCGGCAGTTCGAAACCGACAGCGGCACTTTGCATACGATACGGCCAGGCACCCCCCATTCTCACTACAACGCGGACCGCACGCAGAAGCTTGATTCATGACCCCCACCTTTGCTCCCTTTCTTGCCTCACAGACACATGTGGTGACATACAACAACGCTTCCGCCAATTGGCCTGAGTCACTCGACTCTGCCATCTGGTGGCAGTTAGCTGTAGCGTCAAGCTCTCGTTTCACACATAGAGATCCTCACACACACACACACACACACACACACACACACATACACACACACACCCTCACCCATTTTATTCTTTTCTTTAGGTATTAGGCATATAAAATTGTATGATAACGTTTGTTGGTTGCAATATTAATTGATCTGATCACTTATTATTCTGATTTAATAAACCCTGTTATACTTTAAGGAGCAGTCGTCTGTGATTACTTGTGCATATGTATGTAATGAAACTGTATCTAGTAGTCTGTGCTCGAATTCAACCCTTCACTGTCACTGAATGCATAGTCATACGCAGACTATTGACATTATGAGTGACCACTAATTATGAGAATTAGTTTTATCGTTTGGTTATCGGTCCCTGTTCGCAGGGTGGTGCCCCGTTATTATTAATAATCATTAATGATTGTTACTTACATTAATAATTCTATTGATGTCAAGAATTCAGTTTCTTAAATGCTGATAACTCGAACAAGCCCCTATTGATCCCAACAAAGGTGTAGCAGCGCTCTCTCTGCCCTCATGTCTCCTCTCTGTATCTCGACCTCCTGTTTTTACTACAAACACACCAGACAGAAGCAAAGCAACACGCTGATCACTGGAGAACACTGCCTCGCTGTGTCAGCAGGCTCTTTGTCAAATATCAATCTGCAACGTTAGAAACACCAGAGAGAAACCAACAACTTGAAGATGGTTGTGATCAGGATGAAAGGAAACACAGAACACAGCAGCTGGTTATGAATATTTGGAATAAAGCATCATCAGAATGAGCAAACAGGTAAAAGCAGGCGGTGAGAGAGATCTGTGTTCTGGTGAAGCTCTCAGCGTGTGGATCCAGTAATTAGACGGTTCCTCTACTGAAGAAGGATTGTAATGATCTGTAAACTCATATCTCATATTCATGAACTACTTCATCACCTTCATACTAACCCTGTGAATCAATAACTATTGAATGTATCACACAGAAACAAAGGTTGAACATCCTGTAAACTATTTGATTTATCTGATAAATATTTACTCACATGTTGTTGAACACTTCCTGTTTCTAAAGCTTCTCACGATGAATTGACCTTCTTTGTAAAATCCTCAGACGTGTAAATAGTGTTTTAATCTGTGAATATTCATGAGTCATGTGACTGTGATGAATAAACTCACAGGTGCACGACCAAGTCACGTGATCACTTAAAGACCCTTCACACACGACGCCAGGCCGTAATTACGTCTCTTTCTGGCGCCGGCTTCACTACAGCGAGTGTGAATTAAGTTTAACTTCTGGGCGTGTGTTCATTGGGCTCCACCCACAGAGTCCAATAGTTCAGAGGTCTCCAACCTTTTTTGCACCACGGACCGGTTTCATGTCAGACAATATTTTTACGGACCGGCCTTCAAGGTGTGGTGGAAAAACACGACGAAATAAAATGATACGATCGGCATGAAAACAAATATAAAATGCATCAATAAATACAACTCACAATAACGCTGAATCAGTGGAGCCCTGAGCTTGTTTCTCTGCAACGAGACGGTCCATCCCCTGAGCTTGTTTCTCTGCAACGAGACGGTCCATCTGGGGTAACGGGAGACAACGACACCCGAAGTCTGTTCCTCATGTCCGGTCTACTCCCTAACTTTGTTTTGATTGATGTCACTGCAGAACATCCCGCTTCACAGAGAGGATGTGTGGAATGGAAGCAGGGTTTTCAGTGCTTTAGTGGTGATCTCAGGATATTCAGCCTTCTTTTTAATCCAAACACCAGCAGAGTTGTTGTCTCAAACATACCGTAAATTCCGGCATATAAGCCGCTACTTTTTTTCACACGCTTTGAGATTGCGGCTTTTACACCGATGCGGCTAATTGATGGATTTTCATAGGCTAACTAGCTTTGCGCCGCCAAAGTCGGATACGGATGCGTGTTAGAAAACATGAGCCCACACCCGTGCTCGCTACTGGATTGGTCATTACCAGCCATGACGTCTCCGTCCCTGATTCATCACACTCACGATCACGTGACCCGTACCCGGAAAAAAACAAACAGGCAGGCGACCAGTAATTCATTTCAACATGGAAAACTAATCTCAAGCGTTGCTGCTAGCACAACAGCTAGCAGATTTCTGTGGAGGAATCAGCTGTTATTGGAGCGATTAGCGAGCGCCGTGACCAGCGGCGTCATCAGCCCTATTAAGCGGCCAAGCCAGTTAGCCATAAAAGCTATTCAGAGCTACGAGCTACAACAACAGTTATTGCCTCGTTGCTTTTAGATTCTAATGAGAAGACACGCTGCTTCGTTTTACTTCTTCCATTTGGCAGCCTTGAGAGACCTTAGTCTGCAAGTATGTCTGTATGAAGCATGAAAAGATTTACGAAGATATATTATATTCGCTAATGCTAATCGCGGTTAGCATTTCCCCATTGGCGGTAATGTTAAAATTAGCTTAGAAGCTAGCGAGTCGGACATGTTATGATGATCAGAGAAGAAGACAACTTTAGTCCTGTTAAAAGCATCTTGCCATTCAACGGGGACACCTGCGGCCTATAGACCAGTGCGGGTTATCTATGTACACATTCTTTTTTCTTTAAAAAAAATGGCAGGTGCGGCCTATATACAGGTGCACTCTATAGTCCGCAAAGTACGGTACTTTTAAGGCCACCGTCATTTACAATCAGCAGCTGATCTTCTGTCAACACATATTCTGCAGAGCGGGTTTGACGCCTCAGAATTACTCCTGATATTTAATCAGACTCCTGATGTTGTCTGTTAAATGAAGATTTATTTTTCTTGGAAGTTGTCGCTCTTCTTCTGTCTCCTTCGTGGCCTTTCCTCTTTGCAAAGACGCTCTCCACAAGTTATTTACTCATTCTCGCTAGTTTTCGGGCTTAATTTTTGAGGTAACGTATCACGTGACCGAGACGAGCGTCTTGACATGTCAAGAGGAACAGGCGGATGAAATTGCGAGAGAATCCGGTCATTTTTGAAAATAAAACATCTTTCAGACTCTGATAATCAATAAAACGGAGATAATATAATATTTATTCTTTCTGACATCAAAACATGATTTTCCTAAATGTGTCTCCAGGTAAAGACAGCAAACAGCTGTTCTTTGATCCACTGTGGAGTGTGTAGTTTTGATCAGTCAGAGAATTAACATCAGACGGACATGTGCACATATTTCAGCAGTGTCATTGACAAAATGTCCATTCTACTAATGAAATGTTGATAATCAGGTTTCATAGTTTTGTGATACCGCTTGGCAGTTTCGGAGTTCGGACCCTTTTGTCACCTGCGCTAAGTTTCCATCAGCGGAACGTGTGGTGACCTTTGTCCACGCCATAGCCACTTCTCTATTTGAAGCACCTTCCTGTGAAGGAAGTGCATCAGACGCTTCTGCAGGTGTAAGATTGAGATTAGCCCCCCCCCCCCCCTCCTTCTGACCTTGTCTTGCCCTGTCGAACCGATGTCTAACATCGATGTACCCTCGATGTCAAAGGGAAGTGTAAAGGGGAAGTTCCCTCAGCACCCTGTTTGTACGTGAGCTTGAATATCCAACTCGTGTTGTAATGAGTTGCTCCTGCTCGTGCAGACTGCCTGCACTCTGTATGACCGTTGAGCCTTCTCTGCGCAGACAATACAATTCACAAAGACAAGTTCTGTTTCACAGTCTTCTTTGTTTCAGCACCTCTAAGACTCACGGTGTAGCGGGTATGATCGTTTCCACCACAGCAGTGAGTCAGCGCAGATTAAAGTCAAACGTGTTTCCTGGTGATGATCAAATCTGACTCAACGGAACATGAAAAGACTCAAAGGCTGATAAAGCCATAAAGTTACATATGACAGAATATGAGTGAATTAGTTCAGTAGAAAGAGTAAATATCAGTGGTGAAAGAAGAGATCACTGCTCTCATCTACTAGTTTATTGTGGAACAAATGTCAGCAGAGCTCCTTCATCACAGAGTCTAAAGATACCTGTTCAAGTCACTCACCTGTTAAAGTCTCATCCAGATGAGGTCAAAGAGACGTTCTACCTTCGTCTGCAGACACCGAGAGACGCAGCCATCGCGTCCTCACACCTTCAGATCCACGTCAGGACTTGTGAGGAAGACGTGAGAGCAGAAACCCGTTCTGTGCTGTAGTGCTGCCGGCAAACAGAAGGTCTGTCCGTCATTGAGAGAATAATCAGCAGAGTCAGCGCAGATTCAAATCAAACTTTGGTTCCTGGTGATAAAATCTGACATCACAGAAGATTAAATGTGCTGCCAGTAAACCAAAGGTCACAAAAGGTCAGTCAGTTCTTACTTGATGACATCACCACCTGAGCTGGTCTCACTAATGAGTTTAATCCAGTTCTTCACTGAAAAATATTTTTACAATCAAGTCAAATATGACAACCCTGCTGTTTTTAGTTTTTATTTAAAATAAAATTGAATATATACATACATACATCTAATCATGTGTATATATAATTGTATATATATATAATTGTATATATATATAATTGTATATATATTTCTCATGTTTGGTTTGATGTAAAAGTCCTTGACAGAGAAGAACCAGAGTGAACTCATGATATGTGTGGATCAGCATTATAGATCATGGATTGCTGTGGCGGTCGTTGATCTTCATGAAGAAGCTGAAGAGGATGTGAACACTCAGCTGCTCAGCTGTAGTTTGTGGTGCTGTTGAGCTTCACTGGGTTATACTGAAGCTGCTTCTCATGTTTATTCATGTTGGATGGAAGGCTGTCAGGGCTGTTATATCACAGTACCACGTATTATCTTTATGGAGCTCAGATAAGGTACAGGGGAGGTTTGGTACAGTAACAGCAATCTGCAACGTTAGAAACACCAGAGAGAAACCAACAACTTGAAGATGGTTGTGATCAGGATGAAAGGAAACACAGAACACAGCAGCTGGTTATGAATATTTGGAATAAAGCATCATCAGAATGAGCAAACAGGTAAAAGCAGGCGGTGAGAGAGATCTGTGTTCTGGTGAAGCTCTCAGCGTGTGGATCCAGTAATTAGACGGTTCCTCTACTGAAGAAGGATTGTAATGATCTGTAAACTCATATCTCATATTCATGAACTACTTCATCACCTTCATACTAACCCTGTGAATCAATAACTATTGAATGTATCACACAGAAACAAAGGTTGAACATCCTGTAAACTATTTGATTTATCTGATAAATATTTACTCACATGTTGTTGAACACTTCCTGTTTCTAAAGCTTCTCACGATGAATTGACCTTCTTTGTAAAATCCTCAGACGTGTAAATAGTGTTTTAATGTGTGAATATTCATGAGTCACGTGACTGATCACTTAAAGACCCTTCACCACCAGAGGGCCTGTCACTCCTCAGCCCACTGTGCAGTCTGCATGTTCTCCGCTCTGCACTTCCTGATTGCTCAGCTATGCTGACGCTGCTTTTATAGCGGGCATATGCAGCTGCTTATTGCACTCGGTTATTACTCATTCCATCATATTGATCCAGGCTGTAGCTGGTGAGGAAGTGTGTCCATGAAGTTTGTTCCACTTCACAGCAACCTGAGAAATGAAAGACAGTGAACACAACACAAGGTTGTGATGGCTAGAATACACTGTGAGAGTCTGCTCAGTGGACTCAGAAGCAGAAGAACATTCACAACTCTATTGTTGTTCTGCTCACAATAGAGAAGAGAAGAAGGAGAGAACGAGTGGAAGCATCAGGGGAAGTGATCCTCTTCAGAGCTCACATGTGATGTCATCTGCACTCTTTTAAATGTTCCATCTTTCAACATTTGTTCACAATCTGACTGTGATCCTTCAGCAGAGCCATGAAATGTTACATTCTCTGTTCTTCCACATTTACTGTCAATACTTCTTCATATTCAGAGTCATTCATACCTGAGATATAAAGGAGGAAGTCCAGGAACAACATGGCCGTTGTCGTCTTCAGCTTCTAGTCACAGAGTTTAATTCATCAGCTCATCAGAACAATAGTAAAGAACAATAGAAGAGCGTTAGAACCCAACAGCCTCCACTGCTACACACTCACAGCTGGAGAGACGGAATGCAGCGTGAGAACGTGTTCGAGTGAACATGGAGCTGTGACCCAACTTCCTCTTCCTCTTCCTCTTCTTCTTCTTCTTCCATCTTATTGGTGCATTACTGCTACGTCATCACTTCCTCACATCTCAACACAACTCTTAAACCAGAGGAACGTGTTGGCCCCTCCTTCTAAACGTCACCACCAATAGAAACGCATGGATGGTTGAGCTCTGTAGCAGTTGCAGTGTGTCCTCTGGAGGGCGCCATCACCTCAGCACATCATCTCTGCAGCAGATTCTCCTTCAGACTAATTCAGAGGACCGAGCTGCTGACGTGGACCTCAGACACCTCACCACGTCTTTGTGCTCAGGTGTATTTTACGCTGTTGGCTCCTTTGATATTTATATATATTATAACATATATAAATATATATATATGTTATAATATATATATTTATATATATTATAACATATATATATTTATATATATATGTTATAATATATATAGAAATATATATATTATAACATATATATATATTTATATATGTTATAATATATATAGAAATATATATATTATAACATATATATATATATATATATATATATATATATATATATATATATATATATATATATACATATATATACATATATATGTCAGTGGCGGGCCGTGCATTTCATACCGGGCCTTCATTGCTGTCCGACAGTAACAGAGCAACACATCAATCCAGCAGACCTACAGCAACACGCGTTCACATATTAGATGTAAAAAACAAACGCAGTAGACTTAAAGACAAACTCCATCCTCCTCCTCTTTGTTGACTCAGAGTTTAATGTTGAATGTTCTGCAGAAAGTCGTTGCTAGAAACTCACGAATCCGTTTCTCCTCCTTCAGCCATTGAGTGTTAAAAAAACAAAGCAGGTAAAAAAGGAAAGAATGTACAGCAACATGTCATAATGTCTTCCATATCTTTCACCTTGAACTCTGATTACTCAGACTAAGCCTCTGATGGCTACCTTCAGTTTCCAGTACAATAAGGGCTCCATCTAAAAATAAAAAACACCAAAAATAACTTTAAAAACGTGCGTTGTGTTTCCTGGACTGCTGCCGTAAAGGCTAGAAAAGCTGCGCAGGTTAAAATAGAAGCGCTCCGCCAAAATGTATAATTCTCAATTATCCATCAGCTATACGTCCGGGTCCGGATAGAACAGCGTCTGGGTCCGGTTCCGGACCGCGGTCCACCTGTTACTGACCCCTGGTGTAGTGAAACGAAAATAATCAGTTTTTACAACCTGTTAGATCCTGGGGTTCTCTGGCCCGATACGGGGCTACCTACTGACTCAGCTCTCTATTAAAAGATTTCCGAGCTGGTGTTCTTGCGAGGAAACTCGCCTGGCTTCCGCTAACTGCCGTTACTCCCGACGTCTACCCTGCTTCCTCCGGTCGGTGCGTGCTCGGCCGAGGGACCACCCAGGCCCCGGGCGCTCCCACCAGTCGCGTCGGTTATGGCAGCTTTCCTCTTATGGATCCGTGCTCTTGGTAAATTGCCAGGTTAGGTTTTAACGGCTAGGATCACTTCTAAAACCGTAAGGGGTTGTTAAGTGGATTCAGTCACTAGGATAACCTTTCAGAACTCAGTTGTAAGACATACAATAGACTTAACTTTTTACTTGCCACGAGGAACATTTACCACTTTAAGCAAATGAATGCACTTGAGAGTTTTACTTTAAATGCAGATTAGATATTTATTGCAGGATGTATATATATATTTTGTTAGCAGGGATTCAGGCTACAGCTCACATAATAAAAATAGTTACTACACTTGATTCGTAATTTAATTTTCTTCTTTAGATTATACTCATTGGGTTAGGTTGACGCGTCGTCTCGGTCGGAGCTGGATTTCAAAGGTCCGATGGAAAAGTTCTTTTGGAGGTGTTAGGAACGAGGGTCCGGCCGGACCCTCGGATTCCTCCTGCTCGCACAGCGGAGTTCGATCAGCAACCCTCAAGGCTCAGTACAAAGTCTTTCTAGGGCTGCCGTGTTCTTCCGTTGTTCAGTTGGTAAAGTCAAGCAGTGGGGAGAGGGAAACTCTCCGTCTTGTAATCCTTGTCCACGAACGGTTATCTTTTCTTTTCGTGAGCAGAGACGGAGTCCTCAAATACTTCTGTAGCGCAATCGTCCGTATCTTCTTCCTCGGAGCGCTTGGTCGGCTCCCGCGTAGAATCCCAGCCTGCGTATCGCAGATGTCTCCTTATATTGTCGATTTGGGCTATCTGTTCCCCCCTCCTCTTATTCTGAACACATGATCTTTATCCCACCCTTTTGGGTGTGTGCTTATGCCTGGAAAAGTACCAGATCTCCCTTCAGTCTTGGGCCCCCACCCTTCTGGGTGAGTGCGTATGCTTGGAAAGAACCTTATTTCCCTTCGCCCCTTGTTCTTGCAACAGAGTCCGAAGCATCGCGGATCCCCGCCCGAACATCTGGTGCTGATCTCATTTTCCGGACAACTCCTATATGATCTCATTTCCCTAAAACATGTCCTAACACATACCCTTGTTACTTCTCAACACAGTTCACCACAGTTCATTGTTATAATCAGTTTTACATTTGTTAAATCACTCTATGCATTAAACATTTGTTATTAATCATGATTATAAACTTTATCGTTTGGTTACATTTTATCTATTGATTTCTGAGTATATTCTTTATGTCTTCCTTTTTCTAACCTTCCCCTCTGATCTGTATGTGGCAATTAAGGCAGCTTTCTCTGGGATCTCAACTCTTTTTGACAGCCGTAAAGGCTAGAAAAGCTGCGCAGGTTAAAATAGAAGCGCTCCGCCAAAATGTATAATTCTCAATTATCCATCAGCTATACGTCCGGGTCCGGATAGAACAGCGTCTGGGTCCGGTTCCGGACCGCGGTCCACCTGTTACTGACCCCTGGTGTAGTGAAACGAAAATAATCAGTTTTTACAACCAAAATATGAAAATCAAGACTCTTTAAAACATTCTGGAAGATAACAAAGAAACACTTCAGCAAACATCCGGTTTATTACGTTTCAATCAGAATAAAGAGTTCTATGTCTGAGGTCATTCATCATTTTCATGCATTCCAAATGTAAATATTTGAAATGCAACATATCCATCCTGAAGAAAGAGAAGGTTCCACCACCGACATCGTGCTGTTTGACAGTACGCACAACCCATCAAATGTTTCTGAAGAGTTAAAACTACATCGGTGAGTTTTTAACTTTCTGTCAAACAAAAAAACCTTTTATTAGCAAAGTACTCGTGTAATTTACCACGTGGTTACACTGCACATGTGTTCCTTTTCCTAATTAAAGGTGTTGCGCGTTGACTCAAACACTTACATGTTACACTGCTGCTGATTGGTCCCACAGTGCATCGCTGACTATGAGTCTTAATTAATGACCTCAACTCTTCAGTAAACAGCGACCTCATCGACTTCTATTGCAGCGACTACATCTCCCACAATGCCTCTGCTGGCTGCAGGTGAAAGCTGAACGTGTGTCTCATGAGAGGAGGAGACAAACAGGTGATCCTTCAAGCCAACGTGTTTTTGACTGCAGTTCGGTTTTAAGGTTGGTCGTTACATAGTGAAACACATTGAACAGTTTTAGCAAATATCTTAATTTTAATCATAATAAAAAATGTTTCGGCTGATTACAGTCTAGGTATATGAATTATAAATACAAATTAATTCACAATTTGCGAGGTTTAAATGTCATGTGTAATATAAAAATGACATCAAATCCAATGAATCCCATTAGAGGCAAAGGCTGACTCGGCAGATAATGCTACTCTGCTAAACTAGTTAGCTTTAGCAGGAGATTAGCTGGATTATTTCTCTGTCATGACTAGATATAGCCGCTGCCACATTTAGTTTGACTTTGGAATAAACTGATCTTAAACTGAGTTCAGTGCAGCTAGCTTTCACCTGATAGCTGTCTAGCTTGGTTTAGATGTTGCTGCTTTCACAGAAATGATACATTTGTGGATAAAACATTTCAAAAAGTCAGTTTTCTGGGGCACATTGGTCCAGGTATCCACGGTGGGGTACTTTACGGTCGGAAGGCTCGATCACACCTGGACATCATGCGTCTTCTCAGAGAAACACCTGCCGCAGCATCTTCCGTCTACGCCGTCCATCTTGGTGATGTAGACGAGCGGCTCGATGCTGCTGCTCAGGTCCATGATGGAGAACACGCTGACGCGGATCTGGCAGTGGAACACCACGAACGTGTAGTACGACACGAAGGGCATGAGGGCCACGGGCAGGTAGTTGGACACGACGATGGCCAGGATGATCAGCACCATCCGGAGGGCCTTCTTCTTCACCGGGTGCATCTGCTCTTTTCCCGCCACCGAGCGTCTGAGGACCCAGATGACGGAGACGTTGCAGAAGACCATGACCGCGACGGCGAACAGGACGACGCCGCTGAAGACCTCGTTGATGCTCTCGACTCCCAGGATGGACGACATGAGGCCGAAAGCCAGGATGATGGCCCAGACCGCCGCGGAAATGCCGATGCGGATCTTATTGTCTCGGATACCGGTGAACAGCACCGGGTGGACCACGGCCGTGTAGCGGTCCAGGCAGATACACACCTGGGACAGCAGATCAGATCAGTGAAGCAAGAAGCCTGTTACAGCGTGCACGTTAGAAGTAGCTGAATCAAAATGGACTTAACAGATGAAAAACTGGAGCAGGTTTTGGAAAAGGAGAAAGAGTTCTGCACTCAACAGGGCTGCAGATAACACACATGAGCTGGGAAGTTGTACTTCTGAGTCCCCTGAACAACACATAAGAGTTACTGACACTTCAAACCTCACGGGCAGCTCAGTCGATCCGAGGAGAGTATCGTATAGCAGAGTATAGGATAGTACAGCAGAGTATCGTAAAATGAATAACGTATAATTCTGCCTTGAAGCAATCTGTCAAAATGCTTTCATGAGGTTTTTGTCTGAAATACAACAGCAGAACATTACAAGATGCAACTGAAGTGACGAGGTGGTCAGATGGTGGTTGCAGCGGGTCACAGTATGTCATTAAATAACAACCATCTCAAGTCATTTATGTATTAGAGCGGCAACAGATTAGGAAGAGGCTGTTGTTACGGTCATTTCTGATAAGTTGAAGGTTCATTGAAGACCAAAAACTCACCAGAAAGAGTGGCGTCAGGTCCTTGACGCCATACGCGAACCTCTGAAAGTACCAGATGCGGCTGTCGTCCAGCAGCAGCCGGTTGACTATCTCTACGGGCGTCATGAGGCAGAAGTAGACGTCCAAGATGGCCAGGTTGAAGATGAAGATGTCCGAGGTGGACGCTTCCCTTTTCCTGGAGGCGATCTGCCAAATGACCAGAGCGTTACAGGGCGTCCCCACTGCCAGGTTGAACACCTTCACCCCGAAGTAGAAGATGAAGGCCCAGGGGGACGCGCTGCACACGGGGAACTGGTACCACGGTGGGATCCCATGGGGGCCACTAGGGGAGGTAGAGTTCACGTAGAGGTTGGTGGAGGGGCTCCGAGTTGTGTTGAACATGGTGGTGGAAGAAGAAGTGCTGATGGAAAGAAAGGGAAAAGGCGAGTAGAAGGTCACTTTTGATTGTCCATATTTCATTTTTCTACATTTAAAAAGAAGTCAACCAGTCTTACCTCAAAAGAGTTCTCGTGTCCCGCAGTCCCCGTCGTCTTCACTTGCTGCATGTGGCACCAGCTCAGCGGGGCCAGGGGCCTTATAAACACGCTCCACGGGGACCAATGGCATCGTTGGATTGGGACAAATCTGAGGGACGATCTCTGCGGCGCGATTGGACCATAATGCAAAAATAGCGTTGCTGAGACATCTTCAGTGATTGGACGGTTCGGACTCGACAGACACAGAGGCGTGTTTAGGTTGCGTTAGAGGCATTGTGTCCATGTCGTAATGGCCTCCTTGTCTTACTCTCTGTGCTTTGAGTTGTTCATGTGTGAAGAGGGACTCTGTCTTTGCCTTCAGGGCAACCTGAGTGTTGAGCAACCTGCCTGGACAATGTAGTGCTGTCTGTACCATCCTTTAAATTGCTTCTTGTGAATTTGAGTTCAAATAAGCTAATTCCCAGTTGTTGCATTATAAAGACATCAGTCGTAGTTTTTATTGTTCTCAGTCATGTTTCATGTTCAAAGAGCAATCTGATCCCAAGTCTGTTGCTTTGTGTCATTACTATCTACAGCAGCAGTGCCGCTGAACATTCGCGCTCACTGATGCAACTGCAGACTGTTCAGTAAACAGGTGATGCAACGTAAGCATAGATGAGAAATCTAATGCAAGCAGTTACTAATGTGTCCCGATGTGTTTAGTGGTGAGAACCCACTTACATCACGACTGCTGGTTTCATAACCAGCACACGAGCAGCGGTGCTCTGGGTGGAGTCGAAAGCACACACACACACACACTCACACACAGAGACACACACACACACACACACAGAGACACACACACACACACACAGAGACACACACACACACACACAGAGACACACACACACACACAGAGACACACACACACACACACACACACACACACACAGACAGACAGACAGACAGACAGACAGACAGACAGACAGACACA
>CM051693.1:29810972-29823472 GCA_028022725.1 Lycodopsis pacificus
TAGTTGCCTGAACCTAACTGTTGGTTTAGTTGCCTAAACCTAACTGTCGGTTTAGTTGCCCGAACCCAACTGTCGGTTTAGTTGCCTGAACCGAACTGTTGGTTTTGTGTGATGGAAAACTCAACCATCAGTCGGAACAACACAATGGAGGTGAATTACCTCGTCTGGTACTTCCTGCCCATCGCGGTCACGGTGCCACCACTGGGGTTGCCGGCCAACGCGCTGGTCATACGCCTCCTGCTGGGCAAACCCGGCATCTGCTCCACCTCGGAGATCTTCTTCCTCAACCTGGCTCTGTTCGACATGCTGTTCTGCTTCCTCTTCCTCGTTGAGTTTGTCCGCTTCGCGTGCGATCCAACCATGGCGGCTTCTAACTTGGTGGCGTGGGGTCTGAATCAGGCCGGGGGGCCGCTGCTGCTCTGCCTGATGGGTCTGGACAGCTACATGGCCGTCTGCCACCCGCTGGTCTTCCTCCGGCTCAAGGATCCCAAACTGCGGCTGTCGGCGTGCTCCGTGGTGTGCGGCGTCGCCGCCGCCGCCTGCTGTCTGGTGAAGTTCTCCGCGAAGTTGAAGTGGTACGTGATATCGGGGGTCCTGTGCGGCGCCACGGCGATCATGACGACCTGCAACATCCTGATTCTCAGGTCCCTCCGCCAATCAGGGCCCGGCAGGAAGGAGGTGCATCCGGTGAAGAAGCGAGCGTTTAAAACGGTGCTGACCGCCTCGGTGCTGGTGAACGTCCACTACCTCCCGCCGGTCGGCGAGTACCTGCTCCGGCAGTTTGGTCCCAGTCAGTTCAAGCCCTTCTCCTTCCTCACCTGCGTGGCCTGGATAGCTCTCTCCACGGCCAGCTTCGTTCAGCCTCTGTGTTACCTGGTCCGCACCGGCCAGCTGCCCAAGCTCAGGTGTGACCGCGGCGACGGTTTAAAGCGGTCCGACCCTCGTGAGACATAGAGCCAAACGTCAGGGAATGTATCAACATTACATATATCAAACAAATGCTGTAAAGAAACTGTGTGAGGGGTTTATTGGCCTATAATATTCATAAGTATGTTTTTATTTGTGTAATAATTACCTTAGAATGAGATGTTTGTATCTACATAAGGAGTTCTCTTCACGGAGTCCACCATGTTGGTACGGTAGCCCAGAACGGACAAACCAAACTCCGGCTTTCCCTTCTTTTAAATGTTACCTGAAGGCCACCGTAGTTCTCCTACAAAGCTTGGAAACAGACGGATGCAATCTGCAACGTCACCACTAGATGTCACTAAATGCTACACACTGCTCCTTTAAGAGGAACAAACGCAGTTATTGTTTAACTTTAAATGCTTGTACGCAAACATGAAACTCCTTGAATAGAGTCAAAGTAATTGTGGTGTAACTGTAATAGAGCAGGAAGCTGAACACAGCTCGAGAAACTACTGGAGCTCATTGTTGATAAAGGTTATGAGTTATTCTCTGTAATGAGCAGGTTTTCTCTGGAGAAGTCTACAAGCAACATTAGGAAATAAGACTTCAAACAACAATAAATGGAACAACAGAAGTGTATTTTTATCTCATTTATTAAATCAGACAAACATCCCACTTTGGCTGACAGATGGAGAACACCTCGGGCAGATTCTGACAGTCAGCTAAATGTTATGGAAGTGATTTTAGATGATCAGACGTGTCTGGAGAAGATGGACGTAGTTCATATCTGTGTTGCTTGTAAACGTCTTCACACCAACAACGATCTGTATCGTTTGTTCATTGTTCACACATCGTCCTGTGTATCATAACACAGAGCTGACATCATTTTTAATTCAACGTTTGACGTAAAAGGTTTCATAAGCGCAGCAAATCATAATCCACGGTTTCACAAGCTCACGCATTCATAACGCCAGATCTGTACCGAATTCACTCCGATCAGCAGCTTGAATACAAAAGATTAGAAAATCCATTCAACCTGCAGAACAATCATGTAAAGAAAATAGAAATCTATAATAAATAATTGCTGATCCTGTTTCCTGCTGGTCCTCTGATGATGGACTAGACCTGGTCCACCTCCAGTGAACGTCACAACAACAAGTCTGATGTTCTGCAACAAACGGCTTCGTCCACAATCCTCAATATTCTCATTTTACAAATAAATATCACTTCTCCGTCTCGTACGAGTCACAAGAGGAGAAGAGCGTCACGAAGTCAACACGACGTCATATATATAAATAAATAAAGATATTAAATATATATATATATATATATATAAATAAAGATATTAAATATATATATAAATAAAGATATTAAATATATATATAAATAAAGATATTAAATATATATATATATATATATATATATATATATATATATATATATATATATATATATATATATATATATATATATATATATATATATATATATATATATAAATAAAGATATTATATATATATATATATATATATATAAATAAAGATATTAAATATATATATATATATATATAAATAAAGATATATATATATATAAAGATATTAAATATATATATATATGTAAAGATATATATATAGATATATATATATATATATATATATATATATATATATATATATATATATATATATATATATATATATATATAAATAAAGATATTAAATATTGGACATAAGACGGACAGAGAATGTTAAAAACAAGCTTATTATTAAACTTCATTAATATCATGTAATAAACCTCGAGGTTCATTTTAAACATTTCACCTGATCAATAGTTCAATTAACAACAACGGTTTAAAAAGTGATTCTGTGGCACAACTTTAAGCTTTCTTTGGTTTTTAGAATCATTTCACCTCAAAGTGAAATGATTTCTGTTATGACTCTATATTTATGAATACTTTACCTGATGTTTCATCACGGAGTGACTCGTCCATTGAAATGAAGAGAAACAGACCGAACAGAACCATCGAGAACAAAACACAAAACACAGCAGTGCTGTTTGTATGAGGTTCCTCTCCACAGTCAGTGTTTCAAATACATATGTATGTACACAGTATATATATATATATATATATATATATACTGTGTACATATGTATATACTGCATGTGTAGGGCCAAGGCACTTGTAATCAACTTTAAAAAGCCTTTAATCAGACGTGAAATATTAAAAGCACAGTTTGGAGACGTGTTTGCTAGTTTGTGTTATTTGAGTGAATCTGAACGAACTATTTAAACACCAAAGTCACTGAACGACACTCAGGACCCGCTGGAGCAGCGGCTGCGTGTCCTGAGAGGCTGCTGTCTGACGCACTTCAAACTGTCGCTTTTAAATTGTGCAGAAAAAACAAAAAGCATCCTGTCACTTTAACATGACGCAATCCCAAATCACAGCAAAATAGCAGTAGCATTTGGCCCTGAACGCACCTCAGACCACCTTTAATGTGACTCGTACATGTCGACATGCGCTCTGCTGACATGCGGCGGAGAGCTCGGTCAGCGCGTGTTGGCGATCTGTCCGTGCACACGGAAGCGGTAGAGACACGTGTACTCAACGTGACCCCAGTTCGAGAGGACTCGCAGCTCCACGCAGCGAAGCGCCGCGTCGCTGGGGTTCTGCACGGGAACAGAGAGAGAAGCAGAAGCATGACCAAGAGAACTCTGTAGCTGTATTCTAATATTCTGCGTTCATGGTTAACATCTGCAGCACTAGCTGCTATGTGCACTGTCCCTCATTAAACCAACCAATAACTAAGAGCGGTAAAGGTGCTTTCAGTCAGCACATACGGAGCTGAGCTGGTCCTTTCCATACACAACAGGAAGTGGTTGTGTTCTCGTGGTATGAACTCACAGGCAGCCTGAAGGTCTGCGCTGACTCTCCGTCTTCATCGTAGGTGAAGGTTCCCAGAAGAGTTCCTTCTTCTACGTCGTCCTTCATTCCCTGGAGGACAGAAGAGACTCGATGAGAACCGTCAGAGTGCAGCAGAACCGCTCGGCTGCTTTGGGCAGAGCGACTTTACAAGGTTCCAACAGACTTCTACCACAACGATCATCGCCGCCTCCGAACCTTCTCTTCCTACGGTGTATCTGTCATGAACAGTGACATGCAGCTCCGCTACAGGGACAGCAGTCATGTTTAAAGTGTGGTTGTACTTCTGTGTACTACTGCAAACAGACAGGAGTACCAGCAGTAAAGTCATGTACTCGTTTACAAAAGTACAAGCGAACATTTTTTGATTTAACTGTTTTTAAATAACGACATGAATACCAACATCACCCGCCCTCTGTCAGAGTGGGACTGATTTTAATATTTCATTTTAAAGCTGCGGTCTTCTAACACAAAAATGGAATAAACATTGAACTTACTCATTGCATCTCTCCTCAGGCTAATAATGTCTGTAGGAATATCTTCAATACTTGAAATATGAATATAACTTGTTTGTTTCGTTAAATCTTTGCACTATTGTTTCGTTAGTTTATTTAATATTATTCTATTTCATTGTATATATTGTGCATTTTTATATTTTTACTCTGTTCATTTTATTGTTTTGCTTTAAAATGTTCCCGTTTACCTTTAAATATAAATGCTGCTGAAGCAAACCAACATCCCCTTGCAGGATTAATAAAGTATCCATCCATCCATCCATCTATTCATCCATCCATCCATCTATCCATCCATCCATCCATCCATCCATCCATCCGTCCGTCTGTCCATCCATCCATCCATCCACCCAGCCATCCGTCTATCCATCCACCCATCCATCCACCCATCCACCCATCCACCCATCCATCCATCCATCCACCCATCTATCCATCCATCAATCCATCCATCAGTTCTGAATTCCAGCCTTTTGTAGACCGGAGAACACTCACGTAGACCTCAAAGTCTCTGGGGGCGGAGTCTATGTGTCCGGCGGGGGCGTTGCAGCGCGGCAGGTGATCCAGCGTCACATGACTGAGAGTGATGGGGTGAGACAGAGAGATCACCAGAGAGCCCTGGACGCCGTGGAACGCCCAACATTTACCCGGCAACAGCACCGGGTGGCCCTGAGAGGAGGAGACGCAACCGTCCATGAACGTTAGCGGTTTAGCTGGTCGCTATGTTTATCTTGCAACCAGTGAACAGGAAGTGACCATATGTGGACTGAGGAGGAGACGTAGAGACGCCGTACACGTCTCTGGTAGAGACCTGTCAATCACAGTAGCCCCGCCCTAAAGCGTCCCCTGCTTTATGGTCTGTGTGACTCTAAATGGACCATCATGTACTAAATGAACATCATGCTGTGTTGAAGAAGACTTGAAACTAGAGATTGAGACATAAACTCATGTTTACAATGTTTACTGAGGGAATAAATCAAGAGAGAAGTAGAGTCATTTTCTATAGACTTCTATACAACCAGAGGAGTCGCCCCCTGGTGGACACTAGAGAGAATGCAGCTTTAACTCATGAAGCTTTGAAGAACTTTACCTGAATAACAGTGCGAGGACTTTCAGCCGGATACCAGAGAGGGATTCCAAGCAGAGTCAGACACGCTGAACGAATATGATAAGTCTCTGAACACCTGGTACTGATCACACTGGCACCTACACACACACACACACACACAAAAGAAATTTGGACGACAAGCCAATAACTAAATACGTTCACGTTGTTTGAATATTGGTGAATAAAGGTCAGCGATGTTCCCAACCTTGACTCTCCAGTGCAAAGTCGGCCATTTTGTCAGCCATCGGTCGTCCACAGTCTGAGCAGCTTCCTCTGTCGTCCTGCTTCTGGTTCACGTTCACACACAGTTCATACGGTGAGGAGATGTGTACTACTACATACTCTATGTATTAGTACAGTAGGAACAGACAGCAGTACCAGAGTGGACGGGTTATAGAGTCCTAAAGCAATCGAGATCAGTTCACGTGACGCTGTACTTAGGATAGTTGTAACGCTCTCTACGAACACACCAGACTCATTCACAGAACACCGGTTCTACCGCTCAGACAGCTGCCGTGTTGTGTGAGTTTGGTGAATCTGAACGATTCTGTAAAACAGGTGGAAACATTCTGAATGAAGCTTGAAAGTGAAGCTGGTTTGGGTTCTCCTGTCTGTAATCAGAAGCATCACGACCCAACGGTCACTTGTCCTGTGAATGTCATATTATGTGTCTGAAGTCCCTCCTCCCACCTTGAGGCGGTCCGTGAGCCACTTCTCCATGGCCTGCTGGAGCTCCGGGGTCAGGTGGGTTTGGACGGGGGGGCTGCTGGTGTCGGGACAGGGTGCAGGAGGAGGCCTCCGCTGGATGGACGACCACTCCTGGGACAGCTGCAAGAAACAGGAAGTCACATTGGAAAAGGAAAAGGCCAAAGGACTACACGGCTGTGTGCTTCCTCAGCGGTGCGTCACCTTTGCATTCTGGGCCTCCAAAGCCTGGAGCCTGAGGCGGAGGCCGGCAGCAGCGGACCGGCTGTCCGTCTGGTCGGACAGCATCCGCTCCACCAGACCAGAGACCTGCTGCTGCAGACGCAGCCGGTCGTCAGAGTCCACCGCCGCCGCCGCCGCGAGCTGGGCTTTCACGTCCTGCACCTCCAGCCGGAGCCTCTCCTTCACCTGAGAGAGGCGAGGAACATGTCAGAGTAGAGGCTGTGAAGCTGCACTTATGAGGACGTGAAGGACGTGGTCTTCAGTACGAGCCTCAACAAGAACAGGAAGAAACACCAGAACGGGTTCTCCTGAGATTACATGGACAGATGGAGCAGCAAGGAGCTGCTGATCACTGATGCTGTCTGAAGATCACTACCACAACACTGCTTCATTGTTCCCTAAAACTAAAGCAGTCAACTTTAAAGAGCTTCAAGGCAACAACATCTGTTGAGATGAGGACAGAGAGATGCGTCAGGAGGAGAGGAAAGATAAACATGTCGTCTTCAGTTCCCATCACCACCACTAGAGGCTCCTCCAGCACAGCTGGTGTTTGGTGTTCCTCCCAGTCTGTCTTCAGCAGACCTCCAGGAGTGAGGAGACGAGGAGACGAGAGACACTCACCTGAGAGAGGAGGTGCTCCTGCTTCAGCTGCTGCTCCTCCTGAAACCAACACAGATCACAGGTCTCACATCTGGAGGAACATCACACCGTAAATGTTTTAATCGTCTGACTTTTACCAAAATATGTGTCATCTTAGCAGCAGACACCACGGCCGGATCCTAGGGGGGGGGGGGGGGGGGGGGGGGCAGTTTGATTATTATGCTCTTTATTTGATTGTTTGATTTTAAGATGATTTTGACGAAAATTGACCATCAGAACTAAGACGTTATGAACAATAATCTCTAGACTGAGCACGAGTGAGAAACAAGAGTGCTTAAGGTTGTGGATGTGATGTGAATATGAATATGTATCAGATAATAATGCTAAACGGAACAAGGCGCTGTGATGCTGTTTGCACAAACACACAGGCCTTTAAGGAGCCGGTGTTTGAACGTTGGGGCCTCCTCTGTTCACACCCTTCATCATCGTTCATTCACTTTACAGGTTCAGACGCTGAGACAGAAACCTTCATCACCAATTTAACCTCAATAATAATAATTTCAAAGATGCTACATTCTACATACTAGTCAGTTAAATAGTAACATTGATTCCTCGTGTGCTAGTGAGCTTTTAAATCCTTAGAAGAAGAAGAAGAAGAAGAAGGTTCCTGGACAAAGAACTACAACCAGCCGTAAAGTGAGCTACACCTCCTCCTCCTCCTTCTCCTCCTTCTCCTCCTGCTGTCAGTCTCACAGTCTGAATGTTGAATGTCCCTCTCTTGAACAATACATGAATACTGCATTGTGCATTGTGCAGAACTGCAACATGCAAATCAAGAACTGGAGACAAAGACACATCAGGGAAGAACTTTGAGGATCTGAAGCATCTGCAAATAACACACACACACACACACACACACACACACACACACACACACACACACACACACACACACACACTGATGGAGATGATCTGCCCTACCACCACCTCGTGTGCAGGATGGTTGGTGTCGGGCTGAGGATGAGGAGGAGGGTGAGGAAGGGTGGCAGCATGGAGAACTGGTTGACTCTCGGCTTCCGCGTGTGACGAGGTCTTTGTGACGGCCAGACAGGAGACGAGGGAGGTCAAGAAAGGGAGGAGGAGCCAAATGCCTGCAGGAGGAAACAGGAGGAGTGAAGCCTTAGGAAGAGCAGCAGACACAGAAGCATGGTATGAATACATGAACCTCGAGGTGTGAAACCTGTGACGACTCACTCAGTCACACCGTGCCCCTGCTAGACGATGACCTGGGGGGAAACCCCGAGTACAAACAAGTCGAAATGCTTTCAGGAAGTAGGTTCATCATCACGCGTTGTTTCTTCTCTTTGTACTTTTAGATCCCTGATGGAGTTTTCATTGCAGCTGATACTAATTATTGATCCTTATGAACAGATACAGATCTCTTGATGTTTGATTACATCAGCTGGTCTACAAGGATCCAAACTTTCATCACTTCAACGCCCTGAAGTCAGTCGACCATCAAAAATACTAAATGTTGCACTTTTACTTTGTTTACACTCTGATGGTTAACGTTAAACTTTATTTACACTCTGATGGTGAACGTTAAACTTTATTTACAATCTGATGGTGAACGATAAAACTTTATTTACACTCTGATGTTAACGTTAAAACTTTATTTACACTCTGATGGTTAACGTTAAAACTTTATTTACACTCTGATGGTTAACGATAAAACTTTATTTACACTCTGATGTTAACGTTAAAACTTTATTGACACTGTGATGGTTAACGTTAAAACTTTATTGACACTGATGGTCAACGTTAAACTTTATTTACACTCTGATGGTTAACGTTAAAACTTTATTTACACTCTGATGGTTAACGATAAAACTTTATTTACACTCTGATGGTTAACGATAAAACTTTATTTACACTGATGTTAACGTCAAAACTTTATTTACACTCTGATGTTAACGATAAAACTTTATTTACACTCTGATGGTTAACGATAAAACTTTATTTACACTCTGATGTTAACGTTAAACTTTATTTACACTCTGATGGTTAACGATAAAACTTTATTTACACTCTGATGTTAACGTTAAACTTTATTTACACTGTGATGGTCAACGTTAAAACTTTATTGACACTGTGATGGTCAACGTTAAAACTTTATTTACACTCTGATGGTTAACGTGAAAACTTTATTTACACTCTGATGGTTAACGATAAAACTTAATTTACACTCTGATGGTTAACGATAAAACTTTATTTACACTCTGATGTTAACGTTAAAACTTTATTTACACTCTGATGTTAACGTTAAAACTTTATTTACACTCTGATGGTTAACGTTAAACTTTATTTACACTCTGATGGTTAACGATAAAACTTTATTTACACTCTGATGTTAACGTTAAAACTTTATTTACACTCCGATGGTTAACGTTAAACTTTATTTACACTCTGATGGTTAACGTTAAAACTTTATTGACACTGTGATGGTTAACGTTAAAACTTTATTTACACTCTGATGTTAACGTTAAAACTTTATTTACACTCTGATGTTAACGTTAAAACTTTATTTACACTCCGATGGTTAACGTTAAACTTTATTTACACTCTGATGGTTAACGTTAAAACTTTATTGACACTGTGATGGTTAACGTTAAAACTTTATTTACACTCTGATGTTAACGTTAAAACTTTATTTACACTCTGATGTTAACGTTAAAACTTTATTTACACTGATGTTAACGTTAAAACTTTATTTACACTCTGGTGGTTAACGATAAAACTTTATTTACACTCTGATGTTAACGTTAAAACTTTATTGACACTGATGGTTAACGTTAAAACTTTATTTACACTCTGATGTTAACATTAAACTTTATTTACACTCTGATGTTAACGTTAAAACTTTATTTACACTCTGATGTCAACGTTAAACTTTATTTACACTCTGATGGTTAACGTTAAAACTTTATTTACACTCTGATGGTTAACGATAAAACTTAATTTACACTCTGATGGTTAACGATAAAACTTTATTTACACTCTGATGTTAACGTTAAAACTTTATTTACACTCTGATGGTTAACGTTAAACTTTATTTACACTCTGATGTTAACGTTAAACTTTATTTACACTCTGATGGTTAACGTTAAAACTTTATTGACACTGTGATGGTTAACGTTAAAACTTTATTTACACTCTGATGTTAACGTTAAAACTTTATTTACACTCTGATGTTGACGTTAAACTTTATTTACACTCTGATGGTTAACGTTAAAACTTTATTGACACTGTGATGGTTAACGTTAAAACTTTATTTACACTCTGATGTTAACGTTAAAACTTTATTTACACTCTGATGTTAACATTAAACTTTATTTACACTCTGATGGTTAACGTTAAACTTTATTTACACTCTGATGTTAACGTTAAACTTTATTTACACTCTGATGGTTAACGTTAAAACTTTATTTACACTCTGATGGTTAACGTTAAACTTTATTTACACTCTGATGGTTAACGTTAAACTTCATTAAACTTCACTCTGATGTTAACGATAAGGAAATTTAGGGACGATTGCTCAAAATGTATCATAGGAGGAGGAGGAGGAGGGAACAAACAATTCAAAAAAAGGATCCAGACCCAAATAGCTGATAGATCCGTCTGGACCCACAGAATCCAGGAAAAGAATTGCCTTTGAGACTTTGAGCCGAAACATACAGTTTGTTGTTTAGCGCCATCGTTGGGCCAAATTGCAGCACATTCGACTTCTATTGCCTTATGAGCAAAACTCCCACAAAGTGTGAAGTAGATCAAAAGATTCTGTAAGTATGTGAAGAACACACAGACACATAAATAGAATATATAATATGAGACATATGACAACGGTCAAAACTTGAGACATCGTTATTTATTCTTCTAGCGCCTGTGAAAGTGATCATTAATAAAGTTATATTCACTTGACATTGTCTCTTTCAGAGAGGAAACAAGCGCAACTAAACACCGGACGACGACGTGTCTCCGCGCTGCGATTGAAAATGATTCCAGGTGACGTGTTAAATGTTTCACTTACACAGAAGTGTGATGAGGAGGAGGAGGAGGAGACCGCAGGCCTTCCTCATGCGGCCGCTGACTGAGGCGTGAGCTGCTGCTGGGGGGGGGGGGGGGGGGGAACGAGGAGAAGTTTAACCTGCAGCGATTCTGAGAGAGCTGGAGCCGAATCACATGAGACAACTGTGAAAACACAAAGCTGCTGGTGTGGAAGCAGTGTGTGTGTGTGTGTGTGTGTGTGTGTGTGTGTGTTTAAATACTCTCAGCAATAATAGAAAACAAGGATACGTGACGTGTGGACCTGAAACATAAAACATACCTAAAGCTGTCAGACGCATCATTTGCAACTGCAATGCAGCGGCCATCAATGAGACGGAGTCTGCAGAAAACAAAAGAAACAATGAGATTATTATACAGACACACACACACACACACACACACACACACACACACATACACACACACACACACACTCACTCCAGTTCTCACCCGTCAGACTAAAGAAGGAACAGCTGATCCTGTCCCAGTATCCAGCACTGGGAGCTGCACTGTTCCTGCTGCTGGTGGCTGCTGCTGGCTTCCTGCGAGGACCCTCGGAGGACGAGTACCCCGAGCTGTCCACGCCGCTCTGACTCAGCAGCTCCTTGTGGTTGTCGGGTCGGAGGCGTAAACCTGGCCAGCCGGAGCCATGGAGCCCAGCGTAGAGGCTCTTCTCTGGGGGAACCGAGGGGCAGAGTGTGGGCGGAATCTGACCGCGGGTCGATGACGTGGTCAACGGGGGCCGAGGGGTCGCCGTGGTGGAAACGAAGGACACGGTCCTCATGGTGGGCTGGGTCTGGGTCTGGGTCTGGGTCTGGGTATGGGTCTGGGTCCTTAACGGAGAGGGACTCAGGCCTGGGGGGGGGGGGGGGGGGGGGCAGAAAGAAGAGAGACAAACTTAGAGACATTTGTTTTCAGTCACCAGAGGGGCGTTCACTGACCTGTTTTATAATCAGAGAACTAAACGCTTTGTGTTAAAGTGTTAAAACTGTTAAACTGATTTCAGACATCTGAACAGAAAGATGTGACGAGGGAACAGGAAGTGTAACAATGCTGACTCCTGCAGCTCCTTATTGACACAACATTACGTCATGATTACTCCACAGTGACAGGATGTTGCATTTCTTTTACCATCGGACTGGTCTGCAGCAGCAGCAGCAGCGGGCGGGTCAGGACCGACAGAACGAGCATTGCTATTGGCTCTGCTGGGGGTGTGGGAGGCGGCCTTGCGAATCCCCGCCTTCTTCTTAAAGATCCTGACAAAAATAAACAAAAACGGAGGGTCAAAGGTCAAAGATTGCTTATCATTACAGTACATATAGACACACACACACACACACGTACTTGATCGGGGTTTCGCGGTAGGAAATGTTCGTCACGCTACTTGAATCAGATTCTTCGTCTGAGTTGTAGTAGCCGC
>CM051693.1:29828472-29833472 GCA_028022725.1 Lycodopsis pacificus
TTCTGTTAAATATGATATATTCTGTTGCTTTTGACAGAAATACAACTTTCGCACAGTAGGAATACTACAGCGGAGAATAATTAAAATAACTACATATACTTTAAACATGTCAGATATTAACACTTTAGACCAATCAGAAACAGACTTTGTGGCATATATTTCGGAGCACAACACACGTAATTTTTGGCTAACTAGCCTTAAATATAACTAGTTATACTACTATATATAAAATTATAAATATAATTATATTATAAATTAAATTATATATTATATCAATGTACTGGCTCCATTAACGTTAACTGCTAGTTCGAGCAACTCAACTCTTAACCGTTATTTAAGTTAGTTCAACTCTACAGGAGCATCCGGGTACCGGGAACATGTTTAAATAATAACAGTAAAGTCAGCTGGAGAGTAGCGGAACAAACACTACATTATATTACATCCTAGTTAGCTGTGAATACACTACAGACTACAGTTGTAACCGCAAGTCCTTAATCTTACCTCTGAAGTCGGTTGACAGATATAAAACACAAAACGACCAACGTCTCCGCTACACGTTCAGGAAGATGAAGTGTCTTCAGACCGCTGCTTGTTGTTGTGACGACCGCTCGGAGTGTTGACAGTAACGGAATCACGCTAGCTAACAGGAAGCAGAAGAAGAAGAAGAAGAAGAAGAAACGGAGGACTTCCGGTTAAGGTTTACAAAATAAGGTTCTGCATCACAACTCCGAGACGAAGAAAACCCCAAAATATTATCTTTATTTTATGTTATTTTTAAAAGTTCTTAGTTTCCATTTAATTGAATCTATCATTATTATTAAATATAATTATTATTATATTATATTATATTATATTATATTACTGATCATGATGATTATTATTGTTATCATCATCATCATCATCATCATTATTATTATTTATATTATTATTATTATTATTAATGTTTTTGTTGTCATCATCGTTACTATTACTATTATTATTATTTATAATATTAATATAATTGCTGTTATTTATATTATTATTGTTATTATTGTTATTTTAAAGGAGTTATATTGTACACATTTGTGATACTATTTTATAGTATCTTTGTAATATTTGTATTGTAAATGATTCTATATTTACTTATATTTAGTTTTGCATTACTTGCCTGTGTTTTTCATTTATTTGTTTATTATATGCATCAAATACCAAGGACAATGAGTTATCAGTTAAAGTCCTTACCTCAGATCAGAACTGTCAACTTGTTACAACTCGATGTCATTATTCTAATTTCTTATTCTTGTTATTATTATTATTATTATGAAAATAAAAAATTTAAAATGATGACCAGCAATCCCACACAGTAGAATGGTGTATTATGTTCAACAAAGAACAACAAAGACTTGTTCACCAGGAAACAGTAACGACAGTCCCCTTTTAATTCATTTTATTATTATTGTGTTTATTGTCACTTTGTACACGACGATAGAAATGATGTCGTCCACATGAGCCCAGCTTTAACCCTCCAGCTGTAATTCAGGCGGCAGACGCTTGGTGGCGCCATCACACCGAGAACAACCAGCCGAGCAGAAGCTCATCATGCAGCGTCACACTGGACACTTCATAGTTAGGACCAACGTCAAGTCAGAAGGGTGAGAACATAACCATAATTAACATGATATTATTATTTAAAATTACAGAACGAGAGCTGCATAACACACCTGGGCCAACTGCCAACCAAGTGAGCTCCAACTGTTCAAATCTAAAACATGCTGCAGAGTGACGTCATCCAGGAGCTGAAGTGAACTCAGAACATGTAGTTACCTCATCAGAACAAGTCTCTGCTGTAGTCCTGGTGCATTTAAACAACACCAACTGCTCTGCACATTGAGATATTAGTCCTTGGAATTATATATATATATATATTGAATATATATATATATATATATATATATATATATATATATATATATATATTGAATATATATATATATATATATATATATATATATATATATATATTGAATATATATATATATATATATATATATATATATATTGAATATATATATATATTGTATATATATATATATATATTGTATATATATATATATATATTGTATATATATATATATATTGTATATATATATATTGTTTATATATATATATATATTGTATATATATATATATATATATATATATATATATATACAATATATATATATATATATTGTTTATATATATATATTGTATATATATATATATATATATTGTGTATATATATCAAGATCAAGCCTCTCAGAGACCAGGTGAGGGACCAGAACCTCCCAGAACACAACTACTAAATGCTTTTAAGGGAAACTCTTCAGGGCTTTGGTGCTAAAATAAACCCAATGTGACCTCATCACTGGGCAGACGGGGTCCAGGCAGAGGGGGGGGGGATTATTTATTCCAAAGGGTCAATTTTAGGGAAGAAAAGGAAAGAGACAGCTCAGAAATGCAGCTGGAATGTCTGGATTGTTCCATATTTGTTAAATAATTTCAGAGAGTCTGGAAGCTGTCAGGCGAACCCCCGACCCCGAACACAATGCGTGTGTGTGTGTGTGTGTGTGTGTGTGTGTGTGTGTGTGTGTGTGTGTGTGTGTTTACGCCCGTTGAACCCATTGTCTCCCACTCTGTTATCATTATGCAGCAGTTTCCTCCGGCTGGACGTGAGGGAGGGAACGAGGAACATACACTCAATCACCAGACGCTCAACAAAGAAGAGTCTGTGAAGCTGACATCGCTCCATGAGGCCAGTTTATGAGCGTCAAGAGACACACACACACTCACACACAGACACACTCACACTCACACTCACACTCACACACACACACAGACACACTCACACAGACACACTCACACACACACACACACAGACACACTCACACTCACACTCACACTCACACACACACTCACACTCACACTCACAGACACACACACACTCACAGACACACACACACACACTCACACTCACACACACACTCACACTCACAGACACACACACACTCACAGACACACACACACACACTCACACTCACACACACACTCACACTCACAGACACACACACACACAGTCACACTCACACTCACACTCACACACACACAGACACACTCACAGACACACACACACACACACACACACACACGATTTTGACGTATCTGTTTGAATTTAAATTTGTTCGTAACATCCTCGTAACAACATTTTATTTTCATAGGAACGTTTTTCGGTCGTTCCAGTGACAACAGTCAACGTGTCCTCATGAAACGTACGACATCTTCTCAAACGTTATCCCAGTAAAGTCCAGCAGCAGGTGTTCACTCGCTACGCAAACCTTCACAGGAAGCACCCTCAGGAAGAGAATCATCAAATACTTGTAGTTCAGGTGCGCCGCCCCTTTAAGGACAAATGCTTGTTGGCTTCTATGGAAAGAAACTCCTTCCTGTTTATTCTCCTCCTGCACATTCATAGCAATGACACAGGCCATCGGGCTCAGGAGGCAGATCTTAAGGCTGCATGCCTCTCAGCGTTCTCATGAAAGCAACCGTTACCATGGTTACTCTGAACAATTCATCGGAAGTTTCTTAATTTCCTCTATTCGGGAAACCCCACTGACGCTCTGTGGGTCATCATCAGGGTCAAGGGGGGGTCACGACGTACGCGCCTCTGTTTTTAGATATCGTTTTAGGCCTTTGTCTCAAAATGCCTCGTCAGCTATTGTCTTGGTTTTAAGCAGAGACAATAAAAGTGGACGTCACGACGTCTCTCATTGGTTTGTGGACGGATGTTTTGAAGCCATTTTGTGACCATATAAGGACTGATGAAGACGCCATATACGTCTCTGGTGTCGACCTGTCAATCAGCGTGTAGCCCCGCCCTAAAGCATCCCCTGCTTTATGGTCTGGTAGAGACCTGTCAATCAGCGTGTAGCCCCGCCCTAAAGCATCCCCTGCTTTATGGTCTGTGTGACTCTAAATGGACCATCATGTACTAAATGAACATCATGCTGTATTGAAGAAGACTTGAAACTAGAGATTGAGACATAAACTCATGTTTACAATGTTTACTGAGGGAATAAATCAAGAGAGAAGTAGAGTCATTTTCTATAGACTTCTATACAACCAGAGGAGTCGCCCCCTGGTGGCCACTAGAGAGAATGCAGGTTATACACATGAAGCTCTGGCTTCTGTTTATTCCACTGACATTTTAAAAATATTTTTACATTTTATAATGTTTGCTTTGTCGTTTTTGTTTTGCAGATGTAAATGTATTGTCTGTTTTTAGTTTGGTCTCGCTCTGTGAAGCACTTCAGGTTGCATGATTGTATGAAAGGTCAAGCAGACCTCAGTGGACCAGCTGTGGGCTTCTGATCTCTGAGGTATCGTGTCTGCTGGTTTCAGTGTAAACACTCGTCTAACGCGAACCAAAGAAGATCTGGACTCCGTCCCAGATTTAACCATCTGAATTGAAGCTTCTCACCAGACTTGTTGCATGAAATATTCAGTGAGCGTGACCGAGAATGAATGAAGCGAAGCCTGCGAAGCCTGCGAAGCCTGCGAAGCCTGCGAAGCCTGCGAAGCCTGCGAAGCCCGATCAGGCGGCCAGAGAGCTGAACACGACATATTCACTGCAACGTATCCAACGCAGCCCGACTTACTCTGTTCATGATCTGCACCACTCCGCTGCACCACGGACTGAAACCCTGAGAAGACATCTTCTGGAGACATTTCATAAAGTAGTCGTTGAGATATTTCAATAAACATGTCAGCCTTTTGGCGGTGCTACGCAAAGAGTCAGAGGACCAACAGTGAGTAGGGCTCATCCTCTGGGGAACATGAATGCCTGTAACAAGTGGCATGGCCTTCCATCCAGCTGTTGTCGAGACACTTTACTAAAAACAAAAATGTAGACCTCATGGTGGCGCTACAGAGAGAGTCAGAGGATCAACCAAGTCATTAAGGTTCATCCTCTGGGGAGCATG
>CM051693.1:29838472-29845972 GCA_028022725.1 Lycodopsis pacificus
CCTCCTTGAAACCTCTTTTTATTTATTAGCATTCAAGTGGCTCAAGTGGAAAACAGACTTTTAAGTTCTTCATGTTTTCTCTGCCAACGACGGCAACGTCACGATGAAACTTCAAACACATTCATAAATTAATGTTAATTCATTAATTAAGTCCAACAACCAGCAATCTTTCATCCAGGACGCCGCTGTTCGTTCCTCGTGTGAGATGAGAAGCCAACGGTGAGTTGTTTGTCACATAACTTCTGTACTTCAGTAGTTATTTGAACCCAAACAAAGATCTTTTCCTCTTCCTAACTAAGTAGTTATGTTGTCTTAACCCAACTAAGTAGTTTAGTTGTCTAAACCTAACAAAGTAGTTTTGTTGTCTGAACCTAACTAAGTAGTTTTGTTGCCTAAACCTAACTAAGTAGTTTTGTTGCCTAAACCTAACTAAGTAGTTTTGTTGTCTAAACCCAACTAAGTAGTTTAGTTGTCTAAACCTAACAAAGTAGTTTTGTTGTCTGAACCTAACTAAGTAGTTTAGTTGTCTGAACCTAACTAAGTAGTTTAGTTGTCTGAACCTAACTAAGTAGTTTAGTTGTCTAAACCTAACTAAGTAGTTTTGTTGTCTCAACCTAACATAGTAGTTTTGTTGACTAAATGCATGAAACAAGAGGAGATTGACCCGTGTTGCTGGACTTCAGAAAACGCACGACATATGAGGAGTAACTGAGCTCCGGAGGTGGTTCTGCCGATCGGATCACAAGCCCTCCTCGTGTGTTTCGGTGCATCTACACCTGTGCTTTCATGTGGTCCAGTTACATCTAGTTTTAAAGGCAGGTGTAGAGGAGGAAACACTCTTGTTGTTCACAGCGAGGAGCACTTCAGAGTTTATTGTCATAAGTGAAGTTATATTTAATAATCTGTGACTAAATATATCCTGTGACATGCAGCTCAAATTAAATTAGATTGACACAAAGAAATACGATTTCAAATGAAAAGGAGCCGTTGGGAAGCAGGTCGATACGTCGTTATAATGTCATCAGTTTGTTTATTGTCAATGATTTACTTTAACTTCACGTTATAGACCAACTGGGCTGAGTGGATGAATCATTATGTTCCTCTTGTTCCTCTCAGGAAGCTGTGGCGCAGACATCTACCTCCATTCAAACATGTGATTTTACTGCTTTACCTGCGATGAATGACGGTGCAGGAGGTTCAGAGACTCCTTCTGTGAAGTCCTCTCCTGTCCCGTCCGTCACCTCCTCGTATCGGCCTCATCGGTGTCCCTCTGTGGGAGCTCACTCCTCCACAGCAGCGCTCACGTCCGTTTGAGCAAACAGCTGCTCCTGTTTTGATTTTCACTTGTTGCTCTGAGTTTCAGGGCTACCTGAACCGTGGCTGACACTCCATTTACACACACACACACACACACACACACAGACACACACACCTACACACACACACAGACACACACACACAGACACACACACACCTACACACATACACAGACACACACACACACACACACAGACACACACACACACACACACACATACAGACACACACACCTACACACAGACACAGACACACACACCTACACACACACACACACACAGACACACACACACACACACACACACACTCACACACACACACACACACACACAGACACACACACACACACACACACACACACACACAGACACACACACACACAAGCGATGTGGAGGTGGAAACGCTGCCAGCGCTCATAAACATCACACGCCACATAAAAGAAGGAAAGGCATCGTGATAACGTGAGACTTCTCCGTGTGTGTCTGAGCGTGTTTCATCTCCGACTCTAGAAATACAGTTAAAGGCACGAGAACTCAGGAGACTCTCTTCATAGCGTTCATGTAAAGTGTGTGTGTGTGTGTTGTATCTGCGGGATTGAATATCAAGGTGTTTCTGCTCATATATCTGTGTTTGTGTGTGGAATGATCAGTGTCACACACTACATCCTTCTTTAGAAGCTTTGTTGTCGACATCAGAGGTGAGATGAAGCTCTGATGAAGGAATGAACTGTTGCAGCAAACAGCAGCAGGCTACATCACAGGACATTACACTGCAGGAGAAGGCCATGACAACATATATCAGATTCCACATTAGTTCAGATTAAAGAGCTCCAATCCCCCCCCCCCCCCCCGTCATGGTCATTTATTTCTCCAGAAGCTTCTAGGATAATTATTGAATGGAAGCTGTGTTTATGTCAATGCATTGAGGCTGTTCTCATCCAGTTCATCTGTGAACAATGATGATTATTATTCACGTAGTCCAGAACAAACACTGAGTTTACCTCCAGGAGCGTGTAGCCCCGCCCTAAAGCATCCCCTGCTTTATGGTCTATTAGACACCTGTCAATCACTGTGTAGCCCCGCCCTAAAGCATCCCCTGCTTTATGGTCTATTAGACACCTGTCAATCACTGTGTAGCCCCGCCCTAAAGCATCCCCTGCTTTATGGTCTATTAGACACCTGTCAATCACTGTGTAGCCCCGCCCTAAAGCATCCCCTGCTTTATGGTCTATTAGAGACCTGTCAATCAGCGTGTAGCCCCGCCCTAAAGCATCCCCTGCTTTATGGTCTATTAGAGACCTGTCAATCAGCGTGTAGCCCCGCCCTAAAGCATCCCCTGCTTTATGGTCTGTGTGACTCTAAATGGACCATCATGTACTAAATGAACATCATGCTGTATTGAAGAAGACTTGAAACTAGAGATTGAGACATAAACTCATGTTTACAATGTTTACTGAGGGAATAAATCAAGAGAGAAGTAGAGTCATTTTCTATAGACTTCTATACAACCAGAGGAGTCGCCCCCTGGTGGTCACTAGAGAGAATGCAGCTTTAAGGCTTTCTTCACTCTGCCGCCTGCATGCGCCTGGTCTACACGTAGAATCAGCAGACATGTTAGAACAGAGTTTGAAATGTCAAAAATGGTTTTAAAAACCCTTTTTGGGTTTAAGCCAAAGCTGACTGATGAAGTGAGGGAGCGTTCTAGCTCTGTGCTGGTGACCATGGTGATGGACTATGGGATGGATGGTGTAATGTAAAAGGTCATGCATTAGATGAGCACATTTCCAGACGAGACAGAAATCTAGACGTGTCGATATTTATCTTCTTGGGGGAAAAAATAAATACCGGCAGAGATTATCCTGATTGTGTAATTTCGGTGTGTGTGTGTGTGTGTGTGTGTGTGTGTGTGTGTGTGTGTGTGTGTGTGTGCAGCAAGCAGACGGCACAATTAGTCACTCACTCAGTCATGCCCTGCGGCTGCGACAACACACACACACACACACACACACGTCACTTTAACACACCCGAACACGCAGTGCTGTTACTCTCAGCTGAGGTTTGGTGTTCACCCTTTTTCACTCCCTCCTTCTCTCCTTGTCTACTTCCTTTCCTCCTTCCCTTCTTCGTACCTTCTTGCCTTGCCCTATAGTTCCTCCTTCTCTAATCTCTACTTCTTTGTCCTCAGTCCTCCACCTGCTCTCCCTTCTTTCCTTCCTTCCCATCTTCCAGCTCTCCTTTAGCTCCTTTCCCCTGTCGCTACCTTCTTTCCTTTCCTTTGTTTGCCGTTCTTCCCCATCCTTCTTTTTCTCTTCTTTCCTTCCCTGTCCTCTCCCTCTCCTTCTTCGGTCTTTCCTTCTCCTGTCTCCTTCTCCCTCATTTCATCCTTCACTTAATCCTTTACCCTCGCCTTCTCTTCTTCCCTCTCCTCCTCTCTCTCTTTCCGTGTTTATTGACTTCAACCACAATAATCCAATTAAGGGAATTAACACATGATCCTTCCAGACCTATGATGTCATTCTCTCTTACCGACTCTTTCCCAGTATCCCTCCTCCTCCTCCTCCTCCTCCTCCTCCTCCTCCTCCTCCTCCTCCTCCTCCTCCTCCTCCTCCTCCTCCTCTTCCTTCGTTCACATACTTCTCAGAGGTGTAGTCAGTGATGTCAGTGGCGTTTCTTCCATTGTCTGAGTGCTGTAAATTCCCCCCATCTGTTATGATGGAACAGTATTTTCCATAACCTACAATGGGCCATTAAACAGTCCGTGTGTGTGTGTGTGATACTTATTGAGACTTAGTCCTGATCCTCTATGAACCAGTCTCAGTGTAGTCCTGGTCCTCTATCAGACCTCCATCAGTACAGAGACCATCAGAGAGAAGATGGTCTGTTTCTATAGAGTTATTCTTGATGCTCGTCATCGGAGCCACCGGGTCGGATTCTGGTGAAACTAGATGAACTCATGCAGGTTCACCAGAACCTCCTTCAGCTCAGACTCCAGCAGAGACCGGTCCACCGTAGACAGACCCAGATCCTCCAGCAGAGACCGGTCCACCGCGGACAGACCCAGATCCTCCAGCAGAGACCGGTCCACCGCGGACAGACCCAGATCCTCCAGCAGAGACCGGTCCACCGCGGACAGACCCAGATCCTCCAGCAGAGACCGGTCCACCGTGGACAGACCCAGATCCTGAGTTCCGGAGGGAGGAGGAGCGCTCAGCTCCCGGCAACAGCAGGCTCCTCCTCCTCCTCCTCTTCCTCCTCCTCCTCCTCCTCCTCCTCCTCCTCCAGGAGCAGAATTGCTGTCTGTAGCTGTCTGCTAATCTGTACACACTCACCACAGCTGCTCTACTGATATCAATGAGATCGTATGAAGATCAGGATTGCCACTATTATTGGATTTAGAAGATTAAAACACACCTGCATGGCAGGACACTACAGAGCTCCTCAGGTGTGTGTGTGTGTGTGTGAGTGTGTGTGTGAGAGTGTGTGTGTGTGTGTGTGTGTGTGTGTGTGTGTTTACGTGTACTACACACGAAACCATCTTGAAAGGCAAAGAGATGAAAGAAAATTTGCCCTCAGCTTCCTGCTGCTACTGTCCGCCATTGATCGATTCCTTCAGCAGGACAAAAGCATGAAAAGAGGCCAGAGAGAGAGAGAGAGAGAGAGAGAGACAGAGAGAGAGAGAGAGAGAGAGAGAGAGAGGGAGAGAGAGAGAGAGAGAGAGAGAGAGGGAGAGAGAGAGAGAGAGAGAGAGAGAGAGGGAGAGAGAGAGAGAGAGAGAGAGAGAGAGGGAGAGAGAAAGAGAGAGAGACGGTTCTGGTCTTTGGTGTGTTGTCAGTGTTCAGAGGAAGTCGTCTCATGTAAACAGGAAACAGTGAGGACGGTGGATGTGACAGTGGAAGTCAATCCAACATCCAGCACACAATCCTCCGAACTGAAGAGTCAAGTCGAAGTGAAATCTTTATTTAGACGTGTTTTAGTTCATATGTGCAGTGAGAGAGTCTCACTCTCTGGGACGGTGAGTTTTTACTTGAGATAGTTAACCACAAGACTATGTCACCGGGAGGACGGCTGGCTAGTTAGCTAGCTAGCTAGTTAGCTAGTTAACTAGCCAGCTTCTCCAGAACTAGGTAGTTGTCTGTACAGCGGTTACAGAAAATGCGCCGGCTGAGGAGGTTAGCAGAAGGCTAAGCTAATAGCGACATCTTCTCTCCTTCCAATAACACAATCAATCCGTCATTGTGGATGTGTAGCTTCCACCCACTACTCTGAGGTGACTCACGTGTTCACAGTCTTTCCTTTGTTTCGCCTCCAGCAGCAACACCTCGACGAATACGATCACATCAGTCAGAACATCATATACTTAAGGTAACGTACAGAATGTCCACACGAAGTGTGCAACGAGTGGAAGTAAATGCAGTCACAGACACACCCTGCTGCTGCTGGATTGACATGTATAAGGTGCATAACATGGCTTCTGGCATGAGTACACACACATGAAGCAGCACGCAGGGATTCATATCAAAGAGTGGAGGCGGATGAGAGGGAAGTCCCCTCAATCAGAAACCAATGCTCCCCATCACCTTATCATGTACTGTAGAATGGGTTATCACTGTGTGTGTGTGTGTGTGTGTTGTCCTGGTTAGACTTTAAGTGAAGGTGCATTCCAGAGATCGTTGTACCTCGCAGTCATTTTCTCCTTCAGTGTCGTTCTTTCTCCATCTCCTTCCTCCGTCCCTCTGACATCTTTTACTAACCTCCTCACCTGCCCTCCAGTTCTGACCTATATATATATATATGTACCCTGCACCCAAATATATCCAACACCCAACACCCAGCACCCAGCACCCTGCATCCAGCACCCAACACCCTGTACCCTGCACCCAACACCCAACACCCTGCACCCAACACCCTGCACCCAACACCCTGCACCCAACACCCTGTACCCTGCACCCAACACCCAACACCCTGCACCCAACACCCAACACCCAGCACCCAACACCCTGCACCCAACACCCTGCACCCAACACCCTGCACCCAACACCCTGCACCCTGCATCCTGCACCCAACACCCAACACCCTGCACCCAACACCCAGCAACCAGCACCCAACACCCTGCACCCTGCACCCAGCACCCTGCACCCAACACCCAGCAACCAGCACCCAACACCCTGCACCCTGCACCCAGCACCCTGCACCCAGCACCCTGCACCCTGCACCAAAATATATCCAGCACCCAACACCCAGCACCCTGCCCCCAGCACCCAGCACCCAACACCCTGCACCCTGCACCCTGCACCCAGCCGTCTGTTAGTGAATGGATGAGTTTGTCCTCCTCTGCTGACGCACTTCCTCCGCTCCACATGTCCACACAGACTTTTCTTAGCCTCGCTCTAAAAAACCACAACTGCGCAAATGTACTCAGTGAAAAACCACCAGAACTTCCCCAGACGGCAAAGTTTGAGGAAGTGTTTTCCTTCTTTTTCTTCGAGCGTGTTGATATGTGTGTATTTGCGTCTGGCCTGCGTGCTTTGGCTGTGTGCTCATCTTTCTCACACCAGCTCGTCTGTTTGTGGGTTTTTTCTATGACACTTATGACGTTTGGTTCCAAAAAACTGAAGAACTTGAGTCCGAGGTCGTCTTTTGGTCTGTTTGCCTTCGTGTCGGGAGAGTAACCGCGAGCTGGAGAGAGAGATGGAGCGAGAGATGGAGAGAGAGCTGGAGAGAGAGCTGGAGCGAGAGATGGAGAGAGAGATGGAGAGAGAGATGGAGAGAGAGATGCGGTCGCGCCTCATTGAAAGCCGTTCATCTCGAGATCTGGAGTTGGAGAGATGAAACAGGTGCAAGAACGTTCTGAGTTATTTCAGAACGCTGAGCCCTGCAGTGTGTGAGCTGTTCTCTCACTTTAAACTCTCTGTGGAGACTAAGGAGCCTCACAGCAGCAGTCAGGTGTACAGTACAGCGTCTCCTCCAGAGAGATCACACCTGTGACCTTTCAGTTGCACAGCCGCCTCTCTAACCTCAGCTGAACCCTCATCGCTGCCTTCGATTTCCTGAATGCATGCGAACACTGTACACTGTAGTCACCACATCCATCATGATATGAAACCCTTCCTTTCAAAACTGTCGGGAATTCATGATATCTCACTAAGTTGTGTGAAGGGGAGTTATTCATGCTACATTTTAATGT
>CM051693.1:29850972-29855972 GCA_028022725.1 Lycodopsis pacificus
CCCGTCCCTACGTGACATCAATTCATGGACTACATTGTCCACAGATGGATAAGTAATAATTGTCGTTTCAATAAATCAGTTTCGTCGTTTCCTGATGTGATGATGTCATCAGCTGCATCTCCAGACTGAACCTGTATGTTCTCAGCCCAGCTATTCGTTCCATCACACAATTGAATCATGGATGTGTTGCCCTTTCACTGTGAAGGCCGACTGTGTCTCAGACAGTCTGTTCAGTGTTGGGGGGGGGGGGGGGGGGGGGTCTGCATCTTGCAGCTGGTGATCGTGAAAGAATCTCATCAGTCTGACTCTGTGAGAAAACTGTGACGCGTCTTGCTGTGAATCACTGTTTCAGATTGAAACAAGAACAAAGTAAATTATTATTTATTGAAACATGTTGAACTCATAAAGGTGTGAGCAGCAGCGTTCAGACGAACCTCAATCCTTAAAACTAAAACCGTTCTACTTCACAAAGTGACTACAAGTGTCAGAGTGGACTGAATGTCAGAGTTGTTCTTTGCATCTAAATATGAGAATTTAAACTACAAATGAATTCATGTTTCTGAAGCTCTTCCACTCTTCTTTAGGGGGAGACAGCAGATCAACAGTAGAAGAGCATTTAATACCAGCAACCTGCATTCTCTCTAGTGACCACCAGGGGGCGACTCCTCTGGTTGTATAGAAGTCTATAGAAAATGACTCTACTTCTCTCTTGATTTATGTGTGTGTGCGTGTGTGTGCGTGTGTGTGTGTGTGTGTGTGTGTGTGTGTGCGATTCATCCAGGAATAGCAGCACAGGGATGCCTGCTTCCTCTGCAGTGAGGAAGAATCTGCCCGTGACCCCGTGACCTGAAAACAAACGCTGAGCCTTCTGGGAAACGGTTGCGTTTGACTTTAAACGCGTTCAGTCGTCGATGTTCACGTTCTCTCTGCATCAGGTCAGATGTGTCCAAATCTTTCTGACCTCGAAAGCGCTCGATGGCGCTCAGAGAACATCTTCTCTGGAGGAAAGTCTTGGTGCTGCTTCTGTTCCGCACCAGGATGACGTGTTTGCACAGACGGAACCAGCTGACTGAGCTTCAACAACAATCCCAGCAGATGACGTCGTTCTTCTGTTGTTCTTTGACTCATAACTGGGAGAGCTGGTGACGTAATGCTCTTTTCTGCATTTTACATAAGAGGGAGAGAAAAACGGACTAAAATCCACTGGAAGTTCTGAATGTAATCTTCAGATTATAATCCAATAAAGTTGGATCCGGGTCAGCGGTGTATTCATGGTGACATCATACATTCAGAGGTGAAAGAGACGATGACACTGTATCTCCTTCAGACATCGCGGACACACACATGATGTTCAATGTCTTCTTATGCAGCCGGGGATTCATAATCCGCCTCAAGGCTCCAAACGTTCCCTTTAAGAGCCCCGTGGGCGCTCAGGTCTCCTTGCTCCTAATAAGGAAGGTGGCGAGGAGCAGGAGGCGCAGGAGGCGCAGACCAAACGAGGCCCAGAGTCAAGTCCGCCACAGAGAGAAACAACACTTCCTCTCCGGGACCTTCGCAGTAAAACGTTCAATAAATGTCAGAAATATGAAGTGAACATAACATCTGAGCGGTAGAAAGATGAATGAAGGTGTTCCGCCTGGTTTGTTTCCATTCATGATGTGTTTAAATAGCGGTGATGTCGTTACATTTTCAAAATAATGCTTCAGGTTTGATATTATATTTACAGTTTGTTTTGATGTAGCATATTGTTTGAGTGGAATCAGCTGTTTTGCCTTCAGACTGGTTGTTCAGTGTTAGTCTGCTGTTGGTCTCGTTACCAAATAGTCAAAAGTCTTCACTTGTCAAACACATTTATTTTGTTTGCTGGTGCGACAGAGATCCGTTTTTATGACATTTTCGTGTAAATTCCACGCATTATATTTTATTTTGAAAGAAACGCCGGACCTTTTCCGGTACGATTCGACCCCGCGCTGTCTAACTTGACGCTTGAAATGTGCGGAGGGAGGGAGGCCCCGCTTCTGTGTGGAACAACAGCTTCTCACTGCTCGAGACGCAACCAGAGAGGAGAAGCGCGAGAGGCGAGGACGACCTGATCCGGCGGAGAAGCGCCGGAGGACGGAGACACGTGGGGGGGGGGAGACACGGGAGGGGGGGGGCATGCAGGGAGGAGCTATCGAAGAGAGGGACGTTTAGATAAAACGGATACTTGCAGTCAAAGCGAAGTGAGAGAGGACTCGGACTTTTGCAGCGGAGCGTCCAGAGAATTACGCACGAGCGCGCCATTCCAAAGGTGAACCAACTTTTTACGCACGGACCGCTGGAGATGCTGCGTTATTGATACATTCAACTGCAACTCGTGATCTGATCACCTCTGGAGTTTGGACCAGAACGCGGACGCATGGAGCACTTTGGCACATGTGGATGAATTATTGTTATTATCAATCACACATTTGGAGACATCTGGACTCGTCGCTGGGCTTCTCGGGACTCTGTCTCACTGCAGACCGGTGTGATCGGAGCTGCGTGGTGGAGCCTTCGTGGATCGGGACACTCTGCATTTCGCACAGTTTTCACGACATCGGTGTGGACAGAGTCAGACACGTCTAGCCCGCGCGTGAGTCACCGTGAACAAACACACGGGACAAGCGGCGCTTACAGGCGGTGACACACTCAAGGGGGGATATTTAACGGTGCGTACCTCGCGCCACCGGGACGACGCTCGGGGTGATTTGGACGCCGAGGTGCTCAATGCCCAGCCGGTCGCTTGCGGCTCCTCAGGCTGGGCGGCAACAACATGAGGTCCTGGGTCCTGCTGCTGCTGCTCGCTGCGCTCTCAGCGGCCCGTCTGCGGCTCGGCAGCGCTGAGGTAAGACCGGGGGGGGGCACGTATGACCTCTAGTCGGTGAGGGGGGGACCGACAGACACGGATTATCCAGTCACGGTTGAGCTACATGAACAGATGGAGTGGTGGATTAAATGTGGAGATTATTATAAATACAGAAATATCATTTGACTTTTCACGTCTCATATTTGAAGGTATGGTCTGTCAGCGCTGTAACATGAGATGAGTAGAGTCTCTCCGTGCGTGTGTGTGTGAGACACACAGCTGGTTGCTTTGGACCATGAAGTCCTCACCTTGATGGAGATGCTTGATGTTTAGTGACTTCGTGTTCTGTCTCTGAGAACCTCCGTCACTCTTGACATGCATTTGATTCTACAAGCTGATGTTTTTGTGTAACAGTTTAACTGCAGGGCAGAAAAACACACGCACTGTGTGTGTGCGTGTGTTTGTGCATGTGACAGCATGTCCATCGGTCTATCCAGTTCTACCTCTGTGACTCTGCAGCTTGTGCCGAATGAGAGATGAGTTGTTTTGAGTTGCTGTCACAGACGATGTCGAGGCAGCTACACCTGCACTGACGGAACGTCCTGTCGTGTGACCGGCTCCGTATTCAGCCCGGTGACTCACCTGTTTCTTGAGCTGGCAGCGGAAAGAAACCCATCAAATAAACATTCGAAAAGACAGAAGTCTGCTCAAAACTCCAAGGTTCTTTCATGCTGTGTGTTTTGTTCTGTGCATGCTGCTGTGAGTGGCTCCTCCTGACATGAAGCTGCACAGTGTTATCTTTGTTAAACAATCAGATCTTTGATATCTGATCGATAACTATCAGCTCTCAGTGCATGTGAGCGTGCCCCACTGTTATCCTCTCATACGACGGTTACAGCCGATAACGTCGTGCAGACTGATGCGTCGTTGTGGAAACGCTGCGCTTGTTACTTGTGTTTCCTACCACGTTCAGATAATTACAGTTCACACAGTTCACACGCTACAAACACTGTGGTGAGAGTTGAGCTGCAGACGGGACACGTTTAGAGCTCTGTGGATGAAAACAACGTATCCTCACACATCACATCGGTTTATACGATATCTAACAAAAACCTTACTCCTCGTGTTTTGTGCATTTTCCTACAAAAGTCCAGCAACAGGTATCAATTTCTGCTGGTTACATGAACACAGTCTTTTCAAAATAAAATTCCATCTTAACAGGAAACTACTTAGTTAGGTTAAACAACCAAACTACTTAGATTTAGACAACTAAACTACTTAGTTGGGTTTAGACAACAAAACTACTTAGTTAGGTTTAGACAACAAAACTACTTAGTTGGGTTTAGACAACAAAACTACTTAGTTGGGTTTAGACAACTAAACTACTTAGTTGGGTTTAGACAACTAAACTACTTAGTTGGGTTTAGACAACTAAACTACTTAGTTAGGTTTAGACAACTAAACTACTTAGTTGGGTTTAGACAACTAAACTACTTAGTTAGGTTTAGACAACAAAACTACTTAGTTGGGTTTAGACAACAAAACTACTTAGTTAGGTTTAGACAACTAAACTACTTAGTTGGGTTTAGACAACTAAACTACTTAGTTGGGTTTAGACAACTAAACTACTTAGTTAGGTTTAGACAACTAAACTACTTAGTTGGGTTTAGACAACTAAACTACTTAGTTAGGTTTAGACAACTAAACTACTTAGTTGGGTTTAGACAACAAAACTGCTTAGTTAGGTTTAGACAACCAAACTACTTAGATTTAGACAACTAAACTACTTAGTTGGGTTTAGACAACCAAACTACTTAGTTAGGTTTAGACAACTAAACTACTTAGTTGGGTTTAGACAACTAAACTACTTAGTTGGGTTTAGACAACTAAACTACTTAGTTAGGTTTAGACAACTAAACTACTTAGTTGGGTTTAGACAACTAAACTACTTAGTTGGGTTTAGACAACTAAACTACTTCGTTAGGTTTAGACAACTAAACTACTTAGTTGGGTTTAGACAACAAAACTGCTTAGTTAGGTTTAGACAACTAAACTACTGAGTTTCATCCAGCATTTGTAGCTAAACCTAAAAAAAGGCAATGCACCACAATTCGTACTCATCCCAGGAAATAATTTCGTAATCTTGAATGAAGTATAAAGACCACAAAAGCCC
>CM051693.1:29863472-29870972 GCA_028022725.1 Lycodopsis pacificus
AAGCCTGATGGTTCCAGTGGGAGGAGAGGAAGCCTGATGGTTTCAGTGGGAGGAGAAGAAGCCTGATGGTTTCAGTGGGAGGAGAAGAAGCCTGATGGTTCCAGTGGGAGGAGAAGAAGCCTGATGGTTCCAGTGGGAGGAGAGGAAGCCTGATGGTTTCACTGGGAGGAGAAGAAGCCTGATGGTTCCAGTGGGAGGAGAGGAAGCCTGATGGTTTCAGTGGGAGGAGAAGAAGCCTGATGGTTCCAGTGGGAGGAGAGGAAGCCTGATGGTTCCAGTGGGAGGAGAAGAAGCCTGATGGTTCCAGTGGGAGGAGAGGAAGCCTGATGGTTTCAGTGGGAGGAGAAGAAGCCTGATGGTTTCAGTGGGAGGAGAAGAAGCCTGATGGTTCCAGTGGGAGGAGAGGAAGCCTGATGGTTTCAGTGGGAGGAGAAGAAGCCTGATGGTTTCAGTGGGAGGAGAAGAAGCCTGATGGTTTCAGTGGGAGGAGAAGAAGCCTGATGGTTTCAGTGGGAGGAGAAGAAGCCTGATGGTTTCAGTGGGAGGAGAAGAAGCCTGATGGTTTCAGTGGGAGGAGAAGAAGCCTGATGGTTTCAGTGGGAGGAGAAGAAGCCTGATGGTTCCAGTGGGAGGAGAAGAAGCCTGATGGTTCCAGTGGGAGGAGAGGAAGCCTGATGGTTTCACTGGGAGGAGAAGAAGCCTGATGGTTCCAGTGGGAGGAGAGGAAGCCTGATGGTTTCAGTGGGAGGAGAAGAAGCCTGATGGTTCCAGTGGGAGGAGAGGAAGCCTGATGGTTCCAGTGGGAGGAGAAGAAGCCTGATGGTTTCAGTGGGAGGAGAAGAAGCCTGATGGTTCCAGTGGGAGGAGAGGAAGCCTGATGGTTCCAGTGGGAGGAGAGGAAGCCTGATGGTTTCAGTGGGAGGAGAAGAAGCCTGATGGTTCCAGTGGGAGGAGAGGAAGCCTCACATGCTTCAGCCTCCTGCTGGCTCAGCGCTGCCTGCTCTTCTGATACACCTTAACTTCATTAACTCTGTTTGTGTTTCCTCCTCCCCCTCTTCTGAACTCCCCCTCCTCCCATCTGTTGTCTGTAGAAGAGGAAGAAGACGAGCATGATATGCTCACCAACCACACCCGCGGCCGCTTCACCAGAAGTCTCGGTAGGTTTCCACATCTATTCGTGTCCTTCCTGAGTCCGTCGTCCTCTTCCATCTGTCTGATGCCATTTGAAACCCTCCCTCCCTCCCTCCCTCTTATTCTCCTCTTCCTCCCCTCTTGCAGTGGAGGCGCAGCCGGCCCAGCAGGCGGCCTGTAAAGTCCGGACGGAGGTGATGGAGGTGACGAGGTCCATGCTGGACCGCCGCAACGCCAACTTCCTGTTGTGGCCGCCCTGCGTGGAGGTGCAGCGATGCTCGGGCTGCTGCAACACCAGGCTGCTGCAGTGCGTCCCCACCGTCTCCGCCACCAGATACCTGCAGGTACACGCCTACAGTCCTAATGCTAAGCTAAGGGGCTAATGGTTCCGTTCCTTTTGTTGCACCGAGCATATCGTGATTAGAACACTAGAGGAAGGTCGAATAGAGCAACGTGTCCTCATGCAACGGTTCGTAGAAAAGTTACATTTTACGACAAAAAAACGTTCAAGAAAAGATGGTAGACTGCAGCATGAAGCTTCCCCAATCATCTATTCTGTGTCCTAACAATATGCAAAGAGATCATTATCTGATGATTATATCATGATCTGATGATTATATCATGATCTGATGATTATATCATTATCTGATGATTATATCATTATCTGACGGGAACCTTTGGTGGATTTAGGAGAACTCTACAGACGCAAACAGACAAAGTAATAAAATAAAGGTCTTCTCTCCTCGAGTCTGAAAGACGACGTTATGGAAGATGAACAGACCAAAATCTCAAAACTGACCAGCTAATGAAGACGTGTCTCCTCTTCGTCAGACAGGAACGGATTCTCAGTGACTTGTGTGTTGATGTGTTGGATCTCTCCGTCTCTTCTTCAGGTGATAAAGATCCAGTACATGAACAGGAAAGCTCACTACGACAAAGCCATCATCTCGGTGGAGGACCACGTCAGCTGCAGGTGCCAACCTCCCTCCTCCTCATCCTCCTCCTCCTCCTCATCCGTCCCCATCCAGAGCAACCCCAACCCTCTTCCCCCTCCCCCTCCCCCGTCCTCCCACCTTCCCCCGCCCCTCCCCCGGGCCGTCCACCCGGCTCCGCCAAAGACTCTCGCCTCCAAGGCCGACCTCCATCGCCACGACGACCTGAAGCACAACCAGCAGCGCTACCGCCCCGAGGAGCGAGACCCGGTGTCCAGGCAGTGGCAGCGGGGCGGCTACACCCAGCTGGTGCACTGGACGCAGCCCCGGGTGCACAGCGTCACGGCAGGAGCCCCGCAGGTCGGGCACGGCAGCGGGTATGACGGGAGCCGGGAGGAGAGCGGCGTGCACGTGGACGTGCATCATCCAGATCACGTGCACAGGCAGCAGCAGCTGCTGCAGCATCAGCAGCAGGACCAAGAGCTGAGGACGCAACATCGGCTGAACGCGCCGCAATCCGATGACGCCTCGCCGCGCGGCAGCACGCTGGAGGAAAGCCCCGCCCCTCCGCCTACGACCACCAATCAGGGGGACCCGGCGACCAGCGGGAAAACCACGCAGGTCGCGAAACAGACCGAGACCGCAGCAGCGACCGGTCGACCGGGAGGCAACGAGACGGAGGAGAGCGGCTCGGCCAACAGCGGGGACTCGGCCGGGGCGGAGCCGGCCAATCGGGGGACGGGAGAAAAAGACAGCGGTCATTTAACGGAGGAGGAGAGGAGACGGAAAGTTCTGCAGGTGATTCAGACGCAGCCGGATCACCAGACGCATCTTCATCCCCATCATCCTCAGCAGAGACCGGAGCCGACCGCGTCCACAGCAGGTGTGAGAATGAAGGCTGCTCTTCAAAAGGGCCAGAGATACGGACGTTGTTCTTTTCTTATTTTACATTAGAATGAGAAGGATTATGATGACATCTTTGCCACCACATTGATTTCAATAAAAGGGCAACGGTAACTCTGTGGTAACCTTGCTGATGTCTCCTCTTGGTTTCCTTCAGTCGTCTCCTCTCCTTTGGTTCCCGTCTCGCCGTCGGCCCGCCGCGCCCCGTTCCGTCCAGCGCCGCCGCGCCGCCGGAGGAAACACCGCAAACGCATCAGCAAAGCAGCCATCAGGGCCATGATCATGTAGCTGCAGGTGAGAGGAGACCCGAGACCCGAGCCCCGAGACCTGAGACCTGGAGACCTGAGACTTGAAACCTGAGACCTGGTGTTCAAACTGCCAGAATAAGAACATGTACATTTACAAATATTTAGCCAAAAGATTTGTTTTATTTATTCATTTTTTCCGGAATGTATTTGAATCAGCATCTTAACCGCTGATTTAAAATGTAGAGTAATTGAGAATAAATGTGTGTTTTCTAATCAGACATTGTCGGTGAAACACTGAGGCAGAGAGAATACTAAAGGCTGGAAGAAGTCAGAAGACACAGAATGTATTTTAGAGTATCTGCTCATGAATCTATGAATAAACATCTTCATCTTGTGACACAGGAAGTGGTGAAGCTGACCTCAGAAGCGAGAGAAGTTGCTCCAGAAGGAATGCGGAGGGACGAGAAACAGGAGCTTGTTGAATGCGGGACGGACTCTGAGGAGACGGACGGCAGGTGACGGACTCAGAGACTCACCTGTCCTGCTGCAGAGCCTCCAGCTCCACGGAAACCATTAAACGTGCAATCAGACGGAGGAGAGGACGGCCGTCGCACCGAACACCGGACGTCATGAATAGAAACCGCAATCCGACGAACGCTCGGCAGACCGGCGGCCTCTTCCTGCAGTCGGCAGCCATCGATTGGCCGCTGAAACACTGTTGGCCCACAAACGGAGGAGTGGACTAAGAAGGGATCATTGGGGGGGGGGGGGTAAATGTGGAGAACTGGATTTCTACACTGGGACGATAACTGGAAACTGAAGCTCAGGCCTAGACGCCAACACATGAGTGTAACCCTCTGAGTCTAACTGTATGAACACTGGAGTAGCCTCACACTGACCGTACGTGTACGAGCTCCATGTAGCTACATGTAGCTACATGTAGCTCCATGTAGCTACATGTAGCTTCATGTAGCTACATGTAGCTCCATGTAGCTTCATGTAGCTCCATGTAGCTACATGTAGCTCCATGTAGCTACATGTAGCTTCATGTAGCTCCATGTAGCTTCATGTAGCTTCATGTAGCTCCATGTAGCTTCATGTAGCTTCATGTAGAGGTAACGTGCTATGAACATCCACATTGAAGCGAGTCTTAAAGCGTTTGGCGGCGGCTGTGAGCCAGTTATAGCCAACACTGTATCTTTAAATGCTTGGGGGGGGGGGGAGAAAAACTTTATTTCTTAACTTATTTAAAAAAGGAGGATTTGAAGTCCTCCAGTTCTCAAGTGTAATTATTGTTGCAGATTATAATTATTGGTTGTACAACTGTTACTGTCTTCAATGTTATTTTTTAATAAAAAATATAAATGTTCAACGAATATGAATGTTGTGTTTCAGATTTAATCCTAATAATCTTTATTCGTACAGACTGAAGCTGCACATTTAAATCATAAATAAAAGCAGAAAAGCTACACGTGTAAGTGGAAGAAAGCATTTCAACAGCAAACATTTTACAATTAAAATGAAAAAGGAACAAAAACAAGTTGAGACATGAAAGTGTTTAAAGACATGAAGTGCTGTGAAAGAACGTAAGTGCTGCGTGACGTCTGAAAGACTGCATCTCCAACGCTCTCAGAGGTCTGAGGGACCAGAAACCAGCAGACAGGGTCTGAGAGCAGCAGGGGGTCTGTGATGTCATCCGGTCCAGAGCCGGTCACAGCGTTTTACACATAAGAGACTTTAAGAATCAAGACTGGAGCCAAGAGTGTGAGTGTGTGTGTGTGTGTGTGCATAGCATGTGCACTCCTACAGTAGACTCCCTGCAGCTCTGTCATGCAAAGCAAGGCCGGGTCAGCAGAAATGTCTGGCTGCTATGGCAACACGCCGACGGACACGTCAACACAGAAGTATCGCATGGTGAGAGAGAGACGGGGGGGGAACGACAGAGAGGGAGAAAGAGAGGAAACTAAAATATATATGAAAGGAACGAGGCTGTAAAAACATACGAAGGAGCAGCGAGCACGAGGCCTATAATGATACACACACACACACACACACACACACACACACACACACACACACACAAAGCTAATTCAGTCAGCAGATTCTCCTCTTTAAGAACGATGACTCAGCGTTTCCTTGGCCGGGCCTCGAGGTGCTGAGACTCACTGACGGACTGACTGGATGTGGATCCATCAGTCCATCGGTGAATCCAAGTCACCGGAAAGAGCTCGCGGAGCACCACACTGGAACAAGTAACACATGCATTGAACCCTTGGATAAAGATCTCAGGTCGGAGTGGACGGGTCAAACAAACACAGGACTTTCACCCAGGAGACCGCCATCGAGGAATTGAATTCACGTTGACTACCTTTCGTACGTAACTTAATCCCAGTGAAATGTACGTGGAATACTTTAACCCAAACGCTGAGTTCAGTCTGGTTGCCTAAACCTCTTTTGCTTTGTTTGCATTCCCAACGTTAACCTCATGTTAAGAACCGCCAACTTCAGTGTACATGTGACGAGATGGGAACGACCACGTGGCTTTAAATGAGTAAACACACCACGCAAGATGACCTTAACAGCGGGCGTGAAAACAAGTCGCTGTTTTCAATGCTGTAGTTCTGTTTGAACTATCTTTAAAGCATCACAAGTCCTGCCAGAGGGTGTAGATGTGACTCACAGTGACACAGTGAGTCCAAGACTTAGTGTTGTTATCTGTTATTACTCTGTGCTATTTCTACCTTTACTGAAAGAGTAACTAAACCCTCAAACCGCTTTCTCTCAGCTGAACACTAATGTGCGTGTGTATTCATCATGCTGCTGATGGAGTCACATCGTCATCTTGGCCTGTTATTCATGAACATAACGTCTACTGGTTGAAACTCGGCTGTTGCAATTCAATCACAGGGCTGAACAAACATGGCTGCCGTGGCTGGGTTGCTCTTCCGAGAACCATCTAGATCAGGCCTGGCCAACCCGTGGCTCCCGAGCCGCATGCGGCTCTTTGCCTGGTTTCATGTCGAAGTTTGTGTTTGTGTTTTTTTAATGTGTGTGTTCGCTTCGCTTGAGTTCAATACGGTATTTTCGTCAAACGCGCATGTGCGTGAGATGAAAATACTGCAAAGTTTCATAGTGCAGGGGTCGCCAATTGGCGGACCGCGGACCGCGGTCCGGATCCGGACCCAGACGCCGTTGTATCCGGATCCAGGACCTAAAATCGTTTTTATTTTGACAGAGCGCTTCTATTTTAACCGGCACTGAGCAGCCTTTCAGCCTTTACGGCACTCGTTCAGCGCTGCAGGAAACGCACCGACCAATACGTTGCAAATCACATCACGTGATGCAGCCCACCGAATCAAATATGGGTATTCTGAGCTGTACACACACCGGGGGAGAGACGAGGAAAGAGAAGGAAGAGCAGGAGAATATTACGTGAGTCAGAGAAGTTGTTTCACATGACGTTCTCCAAAGAGAGAAAAGTGTTCAGAGAGACCAGAGTCTTTAACCAGGAATGAACAGACTCTTATCGGTCAATTCTTCACACGCACAGTTTAAACCAGTGTGTCTCACATGTTCAGAGACCGTGACGATAATTAAAAGCGGTAAATGAAGCGCCACTACGAGACAAAGCACAACTCTTTGAACAAACGTACCCACTCACATCTAAATGAAGACACAGAAAATAAACATAAGAGCCCAACATGATCAGAATCCTAACGCATGAATTCACTTCACAACAAGGATGTTACAGAGCGAATAGAGCTGAAACAAGTGGATTAATAACCACAGATAAAGATCATGCTCACTCATTTATCTTTTTAGAAGATGAGAAAAATATATTGTGGCTTTTTTGACATCACTTCGCACCTGAATGAACTGAATTTAAAGCTGCAGGACAATTCAGTGAAATTCATTTTTTCTAAAATTCATTACTTTATTTTAAGATGCACATTTTTGAAAAGCTTTCTGTTCTGTCAGTGATTCTTTAATCCAGCCCTTATTGTACTTGAAATTAGAAGAACATTTATTCATGTATTTCTGTGTATTATATATAATCCATCCAGTTAAATTTGAAAATACTACTACTAGGCTTCTTGAATATATATGTATGGCACTAAATAGCGCAAATTAGATATTATTGTAATGTTCCGGACCTTTGCCCGAGGAGATTTTCTCAAGCTGGACCTTTTGGAATTTTAATTGAAGACCCCTGCAGTAGGGGCAAGATCATTTGAGTAAACAATTTGTGTCCAGTTCACTCTCAAAATGGCAGGAAAAAAATGCAC
>CM051693.1:29890972-29895972 GCA_028022725.1 Lycodopsis pacificus
GGACGCAGTGAAACCATTAATGTGTGAACTGCTGTTTTGAAGACTCAAATTCGGCATTTTGGTCGAAAGCATCCCCTGCTTTATGGTCTTGTAGAGACCTGTCAATCACCGTGTAGCCCCGCCCTAAAGCATCCCCTGCTTTATGGCTTCAAAGACTTCTATACAACCAGAGGAGTCGCCCCCTGGTGGTCACTAGAGAGAATGCAGCTTTAACACGTGAAGCTTTGCTGCCAGGTTAATAGCGCATCAAATTTGTGGCTGTTTACAAAATCTATAAAATCCAGAGCATTGCATTGTGGGATTGTTAGCAGAAAGTAGTGTACATGACACATGTTCTCCTTTGTGGGACTTTTTCTCGGACACTATGACAAACAAAGATGATTCATTAGCGTCTGCCATCTGAATTCACCTCTCGCTGTGGACACGATGTGTGTGCTACGTAAAGTAAACCAGGAAGCAGTTATTGATTATCGGCCCAAAGGACCATTTTAAACGTTCACAGAAAGAAGAAAAAAAGAATTGCTCTGGATTTGTGACCTTCTCTGTTTCTGGAGCAATCGTTCCACTATAGATCTGACCAACACACGTTGACAATAAGCTCTAAAGACACTCAAGCGACACAACCAAACTAATGGCTCGATTTCCCTCATCGGGAAGCTGTAAGTGGATATCCGTCTCACTGCAGAGCTCTTCACAAAGCAACGTGATTCAGAGAAGAAGAAGAAACAACAATCACCAAAAACACCTGCAGTGAAAAGCAGCAGCACGCTATCAGGATGTGGTTGAAGTCCCTCTGCGGGTCCTCACCGGCAGCTCATGTTTCACTGAGTGAAGACTCGTTATTTCTGGAGCAGCCAAATGGAAGAAATGAGTGAGAGAGAAGAGGAGAAGGTGAGAGGAAGGTGAGGGAGGTAAAGGAGACGGACGGCACACAGGAACCGCTGAGGGGAACCTAACACCAACCTCCGACCGCAAGCCGGCACGTTCAGTCCACAGCAAAGCACGTCTCTGTAGCGCAAGTGTTCCTGATGCAAGTGTGGATGAAATGAACACACACGTGGATGAAATGTGAATTCATTATCGTTTAGTTACATCACAGACATTCACGTGTAGAAGACTCTACACGTGAATAGGGTGAGAACATGACCTCATAGATATCACCATCAAACTTCACCACTTCACTCACTTTCAGGAGTATTTATTGTGTTACAAGTTTACTGAAATGTAATGTTTAAATATGTAAATGGGGCATTATGTAATGTAACTTTTGGTGAATTCTACAGACGTAAACAGACAAAGTAGTGAAATAAGCGTTTTCTCTCCTCTAGTCTGAAAGAAGACGAGTTATGGAAGAAGAATGGAGGAAAATCTGTAAATTGATGCGTGCAAAACAAACAGCGATGTTTTTATCTCCAGAGCGTCTCTGACTTAGATCCCTCTGCAGCATCAGATCAAGGCGGATCAAATGTAAAAGGTTGTTTCCGTCTGTTGGAGTCTTGAAAGGTGAACAGAGTTCTCTGGAGAGAAGCACTTTGACCAATCATCTTTAAAGATGTCGGTTTAGCTTTAAAACAGAAAGAGATGGTACGACGCCCGTGTGCTCTGCAGCAGGACGCTGTCACACCTAGCCTGCTAGCCAGCCAGCTAGCCAGCCAGCTAGCCAGCCAGCTAGCAAGCCAGCTAGCAAGCCAAGCTAACGGCGGTGCTGTTTGAGATGCTGAGCGGTTTCACACTAAATGAAACAAAAGGATCTTTTAAATGAACAAACATTTGGATTCGTGTCTAAATGAAACGTGATCAGGACATTATTTTATCTCTCTCCGTTTACGACCGTTCATGTTTTTCTCTCTTCAATCCTTCCGTCTCTGAGTTGATCTTTAGCTCAAAGGATTCTTTGTTCTGATTCCAACAAGACAAAATAAAGCGTGCAAAATGTGAAACTTGTATTAAATGAGTTTATTAATAAGTTGACTGCACAGACGACACCAGCTAACTGCATCGACTTGGTTCAAGTTCTGGGAGGAGAGTTCTAAACATGGCGACTTCTCCCGTTGACCTCCGCTCTCTCAGGCCTCGGCGTTGTACACGGAGAGGTCGGCGGCCGCGGTCACGTACAGTTCCCATGGAAACTGATTGACAGGTCTCTGGACCGTTCCCCGCTGACCTCGGCTCTCTCTGATCATCAGCTGGACGTCCTCGTCGTCCAGCATGCGGACGAGGTCGCCCTCGGGGTCGCGGTAGTTCACCGCGATGTCGTCCACCTTGAAGACGTTCCTGAAGGGAGACACGCGGACGGGAAGACTTTTTAAAGTTGCACTTCCTACTTTCATTCGACTAGAACGCGTCACAGCAGTCTGCAAACAAGAAGGAGGAAGAATCCCCAAAATATCTCAAACCAATGACACAAAAGGAGGTTCAAGCTGCTTCGTGTTGCGTTCAATGAAGAACCATCAACGTTACAATGAAGCTGTTTTAACTTCTGTTCATGCAGAATATAAAAAAGCACACGAGACCAACTGATATAAATATCTTCACAAATGTAAAGATATGAAGACAGAAGAACCACAATAACTTTATTCTACTTTCTTATTCTAATAGGATTTGTACTTTCTGGATATTGTCTCTTGGGGACGGTTCTGTGAGAGGAAACACACTTTCAGGTTTCTTGCATGTTAAGTGGTTTGTTTACTTCAATGTTAAAAGCAATAAAAGATGTTTAATGAAGACACTAAATGAAGAAGAGCCTGCACCCTTCATCAGGCGGAGGAATGACCCATGTGGTGTTTGTTGATATATTACATTTTAATTAAAAATTTGCTGAAAGAATTATTACCAAGAAAACACGTGGTGGAGCAAAGGAAATGGAAAGAGAAATACGTGCAGATATGAAGTTACCCGCTTCTCCATATTCACTTCTTTGTTTGTTTTGCATAGACAGACAGAAATGGATGCAGGATTTAACTTCCTGTCACCAGCACAGACACGCATCTTCATGCATCTTCATGCATCTTCACGCATCTTCACGTGTTTTCAACCCGAGTCCCGCAGATACACAACATATACAAAAGTCTATTTTTCGCAGTAGTATGGTCACAATGTGTACAATTACACACTCTACATACTCCAACATGAGGATAATAACCAGCAGCATTGCTGAAGTCTCTCTCAGCGGATACAACACCGATACCGTCCCTAATGTAAAAGGGCCGGTGTGTAGGATCTAGTGGCATCTAGTGGTGAGGTAGCAGACTGCAACCAGCTGAAAACCTCTCTGTTGACTCCTCCCTCTCAAAAACTGCGTTAACGTGAAGTGCAAAGAAATCGTTTCTCTCGCCATCTTTACCGTAATAACACTACTTTAGGAGCAACGAAAGTCAAGCGGCGGCGAACGTTAGCCGGGCCGGACCAGAACCACCTTCACATGCTCCCTTTCTTTAGCGTAACGAAGTAAAAGTACATTCTGAAAATGTTGAGAATCAACAAACAATCCGTTTACAAATCAGATGATGATGAGTTGCTACGACTACAAACAACAATTAAATCATCTTCTTTGTTCTTGGTTGTCTTTGCAAGTTGTCTAAATGCAAGTCTTTGAGCACTGAAAGGTGCTGTGAACACAATCAACACGCCGGCTGAAGTGTGCTCGTGTGTTTTACTAAAAGTACTTTGGTTGCGTTTTTGTTTTTAACCATAACCTTACCAAGTAGTTCTGTTCCCTAATCCTAACCTTTCCATTTCCTTGTTTGTAGAAACAGTAACCCGACACTTTCCCCAGCAGCTCCATGAAGAGCCGTAAGTACCGTTAGCATCCGTTAGCATGTGGCATCTAGAACAACGGATCCAGCGCAGCTGCTCTTATTAGAAATAGTGGACGAGTAGAAGTAGCAGTGCATGTTGGAATTGATGATTTCCCAGCAGAAGGTCATCCAGCGGGCAGGATTGGACCCTCGGGCCGTATGTTTGACACCCCTGCTCTATGGACAGGTTTTGGTTTGTTCTGGGCAAAAAACAACCTCCGGCTCTTAAACCTGAACTCAGAGTTTCACATGTTAAAGCTGCATTCTCTCTAGTGGCCACCAGGGGGCGGCGACTCTGGTTGTATAGAAGTCTATAGAAAATGACTCTACTTCTCTCTTGATTTATTCCCTCAGTAAACATTGTAAACATGAGTTTATGTCTCAATCTCTAGTTTCAAGTCTTCTTCAATACAGCATGATGTTCATTTAGTACATGATGGTCCATTTAGAGTCACACAGACCATAAAGCAGGGGATGCTTTAGGGCGGGGCTACATGCTGATTGACAGGTCTCTAACAGACCATAAAGCAGGGGATGCTCCCTGTGTAGATAGGAAGGTCTCATTCTTAGGTTCAGGTGATTACACAATAATGAAAACATTATATATTATTATATGATATAACACTGCTGCTGGTAGATCCCCCTACACACTGATCCTTTGAGATCACACAAGAAGCCAAATAAATCTGCAATAATCTAAATGTTCATGTGATTGAATTCACTGCTTCTGTTCCATTTACACTCGTTTTCAGTTCATCACCATTTCTTTTATTCTTCCTCGTTCTTGTTCAGACGACTGAATCCTCTCTTCTCCTACTCACCACCTCCTCATACCTCCACCCTCTCCTCCCCCGCTCCCTTCACTCCCCCCTCCTCCCTCTTTGCAGTGCTCAGCCATATTAAAAACTCAAGCCCAGGGTCTCATCCATCCTTCTCCAGGGCTCGATAGGCCTGAACAATAATGAGCAGATAAGCGGATGCAATGAACTGATTATGAATGGGGGGGGGGGGGGGGGTAATAATCGTAGCGCTCACCTGTCTAAATGACCAGATAATGAGAGCTGGAGAGAGGAAGACGGCATATGTGCAGGTTTGCTGTGCAGTTAAGACGCCGTCCCTCAGCGACTAACGGACTTCATCGTTTGGAATTAACACCGAATACAGAAAACAGACGCTCGCAAAACTTCGTCAATCAACACTCTG
>CM051693.1:29900972-29903472 GCA_028022725.1 Lycodopsis pacificus
CATGCAGCCCCGCTGTGTGTGTGTGTGTGTGTGTGTGAGTGTGAGTGTGAGAGAGAGAGAGAGAGAGAGAGAGAGAGAGTGTGTGTGATAGAGTGTGTGTGAGTGTGTGTGTGTGTGTGTGTGTGAGAGTGTGTGGAAGACAAAGTAAAAAGCATGCACAAGGAGTTTTTAAAAGTGGTTCAGCCTGAGGAGATGATATGTGTGTGTGTGTGTGTGTGTGTGTGTGTGTGTGTGTGTGTGTGTGTGTGTGTGTGTGTGTGTGTGTGTGTGTGTGTGTGTTGATGCTCCACCGTCCTGGTTAGCATCGGTGCATATGGAATAAAAAACCCGGCTGCCAGAGTTGAATGAGCATTTAAAGTAGAACTCAGTAGAATCATTACGGCGCTTTAAACCTGTTCCTGTCCTTTACAAAGAGACTGAAGTAGCCTGTCACACACACACACACACACACACACACACACACACACACACACACACACACACACACAACATAAGCAGCTTTACAGATTCACAAGTTTGTGTTATGAAAGAGATGATGTCGGACTCTGAAAACAGGGAGAGAATTACAACCAGAGTGGGAGGACGAGACCGGAAAAAAAGAACGAGGAGCGGTTAAAGCAGTGGGAGGGAGGTGAAGAAGAAGAGGAGGAAGATGAGGAGGAGGAGATGAGGAGAGTTTAAGTTAAACAGAAGGTTCAGGCTGCAGAGATCACTGCGCTTCTCACGTGGTGGTTTTTACAGAGCGATGATCCTCAGAGGACACCGAGCGAGTCTCTTTAAACACAAAACCAGATTCTACACGGAGAACGTGAGCTACACACCACCAGACCTGCTGGTCCTCAAACACCAGAGCACCACCAGACCTGCTGGTCCTCAAACACCAGAGCACCACCAGACCTGCTGGTCCTCAAACACCAGAGCACCACCAGACCTGCTGGTCCTCTGAAGCACCAGAGGACCACCAGACCTGCTGGTCCTCTGAAGCACCAGAGGACCACTCCCGACAGATGATAAGATCTATAAACTCGTTTGAACTCGTCCTGGTTGACTTGGCTGTGGTGGTAACAGCAAGTGTGCTTGAACAGACAACGTGTTGGGATGTTTCACCTTTACAACTTTTAAAGTGCTTGTTTTCTGAATGGAGTCCGGCTCGATTGTTGCTATGCTAAGCTAACATAGTAGCTGCTCCATCAGCACTCAACGTATCATCGTCATCATCCAGGCGTGAATACGGCGGCGACGTTGCTGTTTCTACCAAAGACAGTCTGTGGTTTACAACACTGAGAAAGACATTTTAATCCTCATTTCTGATTCAACGTCAGCGTGTCATTCTCTCTAGTGTCCACCAGGGGGCGAGGACGACATGGCTGCCGACACAGCAAAGTCACGTCTTTAGATCGACTTTCTACAGAGTTGTACTGCGTAAAAATAAAGTTTGCCAACCAGGAAAAGGCCCTACCTTATGAATCAAAGAGTCAAAATCTACCACAGATGCACCCGCAGCGGCATCAAAAGACCAGAATGCATTGCAGCCACAGCTTAGTGGCGTTCATAACGTGTAGAGTACACGATGGCCTCCTCGTGACATCTTTCTAATTTGACCGGCCCAGCAAAGCACACAATGAATTGTTCCGTCTGCTCTCACATATATATATATATATATATATATATATATATATATATATATATATAGAGACTGTAGTTCATCCAGAGCAGGAGCTTTGTGTTGCTTCCCGTCCTCACAAGCCTTCGGTTCATTCGGCCCTCAGGAGCAATCTTCCTCTGAAATTAGACGCGCCCCTCCCCCGCCTTAATGAGCTTGTTAAAACCTCAGCTCGTTATCTGGCAACAGGGAGGCAGAGATGAGAGTTGAGGGCTACTTTCTTTTTCTCTCCCCCTGACGTTTCATGAAGTACATGGCCCACTTCCTCGACGGCCTGGAGTGAAGGATCATGGGAGGACGTGCTTGCGTATATGAATGAGCTCAGGTTGTGCGTGTTTTTATGTGTGAGAGGAAACTACAGCATGCATTTATTAATATTTAATATCTATGTAATTAACAAAACTCGAGAGCACAACGGACACAAAGCAGATAAAGTATATCAGATACATTATCCGCCCTTAAAGTTGTTATTGTTCCCGTGTTGGCAAGTCATTTAATTTTAGACATTCAGCAAGATTAGCATTTATTTGAAATCATATTTCTGGGAACCTGAAGTCAACGCTTCACGTGTTAAAGCTGCATTCTCTCTAGTGACCACCAGGGGGCGACTCCTCTGGTTGTATAGAAGTCTATAGAAAATGACTCTACTTCTCTCTTGATTTATTCCCTCAGTAAACATTGTAAACATGAGTTTATGTCTCAATCTCTAGTTTCAAGTCTTCTTCAATACAGCATGATGTTCATTTAGTACATGATGGTCCATTTAGAGTCACACAGACCATGAAGCAGGGGATGCTTTAGGGCGGGGCTACAGTGATTGACAGGTCTCTACCAGAC
>CM051693.1:29910972-29923472 GCA_028022725.1 Lycodopsis pacificus
CAGCACTGCTGCTGACACTGCAGTAAAGGGTGTGATGGCTGCACGCTCCTCTGGCTATTCATGACCCACAATCCTTTACTGCAGCAGAGATATCAGCCAGAGGGTCAAGGTTCAACGCTATGAGGAAGTACTTCGTCATAATTAAAAAGCACGACGCGCTTTGTGGAGGCAGCTGCAGTTTGGACGAAAAGGAAAAAGGTTTGTGACCTGGAAGGAGAGACCACGCCTCCTTCTGTCGTTATCGGCACCGTGACGACCACAGAGCGGCTATCAGACGTGGGCGTTGTCATGGTGACGTCATCGCTTTGTGTTTGGAAGCCTCGAGTTCAGCGTTCGGCCGTCGCCTTCTTCTTGTTTATTTTAAGACTTGAAACTAGAGATTGAGACATAAACTCATGTTTACAATGTTTACTGAGGGAATAAATCAAGAGAGAAGTAGAGTCATGTTCTATAGACTTCTATACAACCAGAGGAGTCGCCCCCTGGTGGACACTAGAGAGAACGCTTTGGGGCGGGGCTGCACGCTGATTGACAGGTGTACGGCGTCTCTGCGTCTCTCACACATTTATTCAGGAGGTTCAATCCACGTCAACAGGAAGCTTATCAGCAGGAGGTCCGTGCAGCCGAGGCCGCTCACAGACAGCGAATGTGAACAATGTGGAAACCGGACACCGCTCACCTGGAAGAGACGGCAGGACGCAGGTGTTCGGACCGGGCCTCTCCGGGTCTTCTGGGGAGTATTTGGACTCGAGGACCTGGTGGAGGTTGAAGAACTCTCTGTACCTCCTGTAGGTGAGGTACTTGCTCCCTCCTTTCGTCTTCACCTCCATCACAAACATCTGGGGAGAAGACAGAGACGTGAACGAGACGCTTTCTCTCTTTCTGGGCTCGGTGAACAGTTCGCGGTGATTCCTTCGACAGAAAACGTACAAAGTAGTCGATGAAGCCTTTGTTCTCCTCCACATCAGCGATGGTGGCGCTGATGGCGATGTTATGAGGCAGCTGATCAAAGTCACTGACAACAGAAGACACAATCTGAATGAGGTTCTGGAGGCATTGCTGCTGGGAAATGCATTTAGATCTCATTCTTTACAAGTGATCCGATCTGAAACAGTGTTTGTGACATTAAAACGAAGCTTTAAATGTCTCAGAGACTTAAAGTCAGATGTCTGAAGACACTGAGGCGACATATTTGCCGTTTCTTTCTCTTCTGTCGCAGTTTCAACATGGTGCATGTATTTAATGAGCAAAACAATAAAGCATAAAACACACGACAGAAGCGAACACCCTGACTGATAACGGGACATGCCGCAGTGAGTTAAGTCAGCGCTGTGCAGACTCACCTCTCCTCTCGCAGCTGCTGCGGCGCAGACATCCTGGGGTTTGCGGAGGAACTCTGCGCGGAGAGCGGAGAGCAGCTTCAGTCTGACCCGGCAGCAGCGGACAGGATCCGGCAGCAGGAAGCCGCAGTTCCCTTTCAGAGTAACACACAGAGGAAGGGCGCGTGCGTTCGGGCGGCGGGGGGCGGGGCCTTTGGGGCGCAGGTGTGCACGTGAGACACGGCAGGAAGGTGATGACGTAACCTCAGGCAACAGGTAGCGCGTCACAACTGATAAGAATCATTCGAATCAAAGCTCTCGTTCATGGAGTCTGACCTGCAGGGACAGTGCGTGAGCGCTAGTGGCCCTCTAGTGGTTTGTGGCAGAACGCAGCGTTTGGTTCCACACACACACACACACACACACACACACTCTCACACACACACACACACACACACTCTCACACACACACACACACACACACACACACTCTCACACACACACACACACACACACTCTCACACACACACACACACACACTCTCACACACACACACACACACACACGCGTTACATCCAGTGTAAACGGGTTCAATATGTGTATGTTGTGATGCTGCAGTGGTCCAAACATGCCGGTAGTTTCTTGTCTCTTTGTGGTGGTTTTGAGTCTCTTGCTGGTCTGTAAGTGTCTCTGAAGGACCTGTAGTTGAAGGACCTGTAGTTGAAGGACCTGTAGTTGAAGGACCTGGGGCTCTGGCACTTTGGGGCCTGTGCACAGTAACCCTGCTCAGTGTCTACTCGTGGTGCAACGGAAGGACTGGCTGAAGGTTCATTGTAGTTATCATGATGTGTTCACGTGTCGTCTGTAAAATGTAGTTTTGGTGATGAACTAGAATGAATCCAGTAGTTTGAAGGAGATGTTTTCACATGAATATAAAACAGATATTAGAGATGAATTATGATGTTTATCTTCCTAACACGAGCTCTAAGCTCATTATTATACTTCATTAAAGATAATAATGACTTTTGGGACTGTGGCAAAACAACAACAACAACAACAGGATCTTCATCTGCCAATAACAACCATCAACGATCGGCAATTAGTGTCGCTGGCAAAAACAAACTAAACCTGGTTTAGGACCTAAAAGTTACATTTGCCTTTTTTCTGTCGTGCTGATCCGATCAACAGCTGTGATGTTGTCTCATCAACTCTTCACCTTCAGTGATGTGGAGCAGAAACACCTGCACGTAACAAACACAGGAGGGAACACTTACCAACAATCACATCTCTGATCACTGCTGTGTCCGTGTGCAGTAAGCACATAGCACTGCTGTCGTATTAGCTGAAGCAATCATGGACATAAATAAGTTTTATTTTGAAGCCGTTTCTGAATTGCCTCCTTGTTCTAGAGGTCACTGTACCAACACCACCGACTGCAAATGAGTTTTGAAGATCTTCGTATAAATAGAAGCCTCTGGGAGTCCCCGAGCACTTCTCAGGGAGCTCATTATTCCTACAGAGTTCACAGTCACACCTCCAGAGCTCCTCCGTCCATTCCCAGCGCTGCCACGCTCCATCCAAACCCCGTCAATAACGCCCACATGCAGTTTGAGTGATTAGCGTAAACGCTGTGAACGAGATGTGACTGTTGGCCGCCTCTCCCGGCCTCCCACTCTGAAGCGCCACCCGGTTCATCCACGTCACACACACATTGCTCCAGAGTGCTGTCGAGAGAGACCACGGCAACATGTAGTGAACAACAGTGTTCCGCTTCTCTTTTCACCTTTTCTTGAAGGACAAACACACGAATCAAAGTGAACTAAAGACCCTGAAGACACAGAACGACTTCTTCTCTGTCAGCGCCTGAGCTGAATCTAGTTCGGTCGGACGGGTCAAAGAAACAAGACGTCACTCAGACCGCGTGCAACCAAAGGCTCACATGACCGTACGCGTTTACATTCACCACGCTGTTTCTGTTGCTGCGTTACATTGTTGAATTACATTGTTTCTGTTGTTGTGTTACATTGTTGAATTACATTGTTTCTGTTGCGTTACATTGTTGAATTACATTGTTTCTGTTGCTGCGTTACATTGTTGAATTACATTGTTTCTGTTGTTGTGTTACATTGTTGAATTACATTGTTTCTGTTGTTGCGTTACATTGTTGAATTACATTGTTTCTGTTGTTGTGTTACATTGTTTCTGTTGTTGTGTTACATTGTTGAATTACATTGTTTCTGTTGTTGCGTTACATTGTTGAATTACATTGTTTCTGTTGTTGCGTTACATTGTTGAATTACATTGTTTCTGTTGTTGTGTTACATTGTTTCTGTTGTGTTACATTGTTTCTGTTGATGCGTTACATTGTTGAATTACATTGTTTCTGTTGTTGTGTTACATTGTTGAATTACATTGTTTCTGTTGTTGTGTTACATTGTTGAATTACATTGTTTCTGTTGTTGTGTTACATTGTTGAATTACATTGTTTCTGTTGTTGTGTTACATTGTTGAATTACATTGTTTCTGTTGTTGTGTTACATTGTTTCTGTTGATGCGTTACATTGTTGAATTACATTGTTTCTGTTGTTGTGTTACATTGTTGAATTATATTGTTTCTGTTGCGTTACATTGTTGAATTACATTGTTTCTGTTGTTGCGTTACATTGTTAAATTACATTGTTTCTGTTGTTGTGTTACATTGTTGAATTACATTGTTTCTGTTGCGTTACATTGTTGAAATATATTGTTTCTGTTGTGTTACATTGTTGAATTACATTGTTTCTGTTGTTGTGTTACATTGTTGAATTACATTGTTTCTGTTGCGTTACATTGTTAAATTACATTGTTTCTGTTGTTGTGTTACATTGTTGAATTACATTGTTTCTGTTGCGTTACATTGTTGAATTACATTGTTTCTGTTGATGCGTTACATTGTTGAATTACATTGTTTCTGTTCTTGTGTTACATTGTTGAATTACATTGTTTCTGTTCTTGTGTTACATTGTTGAATTACATTGTTTCTGTTGTTGTGTTACATTGTTGATTTACATTATTTCTGTTGTTGTGTTACATTGTTGAATTACATTGTTTCTGTTGTTGTGTTACATTGTTGAATTACATTGTTTCTGTTGTTGCGTTACATTGTTGAATTACATTGTTTCTGTTGTTGTGTTACATTGTTTCTGTTGATGCGTTACATTGTTGAATTACATTGTTTCTGTTGTTGTGTTACATTGTTGAATTATATTGTTTCTGTTGTTGTGTTACATTGTTGAATTACATTGTTTCTGTTGTTGTGTTACATTGTTGAATTATATTGTTTCTGTTGATGTGTTACATTGTTGAATTACATTGTTTGTGTTGTTGTGTTACATTGTTGAATTACATTGTTTCTGTTGCGTTACATTGTTGAATTACATTGTTTCTGTTGTTGTGTTACATTGTTGAATTACATTGTTTCTGTTGTTGTGTTACATTGTTGAATTACATTGTTTCTGTTGCGTTACATTGTTAAATTACATTGTTTCTGTTGTGTTACATTGTTGAATTACATTGTTTCTGTTGCGTTACATTGTTGAATTACATTGTTTCTGTTGTTGTGTTACATTGTTGAATTACATTGTTTCTGTTGTTGTGTTACATTGTTTCTGTTGATGCGTTACATTGTTGAATTACATTGTTTCTGTTGCTGCGTTACATTGTTGAATTACATTGTTTCTGTTGTTGTGTTACATTGTTGAATTACATTGTTTCTGTTGTTGTGTTACATTGTTTCTGTTGATGCGTTACATTGTTGAATTACATTGTTTCTGTTGTTGTGTTACATTGTTGAATTACATTGTTTCTGTTGTTGTGTTACATTGTTGAATTACGTTGTTTCTGTTGTTGTGTTACATTGTTGAATTACATTGTTTCTGTTGTTGTGTTACATTGTTTCTGTTGCTGCGTTACATTGTTGAATTACATTGTTTCTGTTGTTGTGTTACATTGTTGAATTACATTGTTTCTGTTGTTGTGTTACATTGTTTCTGTTGCTGCGTTACATTGTTGAATTACATTGTTTCTGTTGTTGTGTTACATTGTTGAATTACATTGTTTCTGTTGTTGTGTTACATTGTTGAATTACATTGTTTCTGTTGCGTTACATTGTTGAATTACATTGTTTCTGTTGTTGCGTTACATTGTTAAATTACATTGTTTCTGTTGTTGTGTTACATTGTTGAATTACATTGTTTCTGTTGCGTTACATTGTTGAATTACATTGTTTCTGTTGTTGTGTTACATTGTTGAATTACATTGTTTCTGTTGTTGTGTTACATTGTTGAATTACATTGTTTCTGTTGATGTGTTACATTGTTGAATTGCATTGTTTCTGTTGTTGTGTTACATTGTTGAATTACATTGTTTCTGTTGTTGCGTTACGCTTATTTGTTACATTGTTTCGTTTTTGTGACGCTGTTTTGTTGTTGTTGCGTCATGTTGTTGCGTCATGTTGTTGCATCATGTTGTTGCGTCATAAATTGTATTGTCAACATTAATCAAGCTGTCAGACAAAACATACAGTAACAAATGGGCGAGTGTGTGTGTGTGTGTGTTTGTCTTTTAATTGATGGTTATTGGGGAGAATTTTGTTAACTTAGACTGTCAATCATGAGCTCATCGGCCTAAAGATGTTCTGTAAAACACGTCGCACAATCTTGCTGAAAAACTAAATTAAACTCGCAAAGCTGTCTGACCGTGTAGCAGCAGCAGAGTACTCAGTAGTGTGTGTGTGTGTGTGTGTGTGTGTGTGTGTGTGTGTGTGTGTGTATGTGTGTGTGTGTGTGTGTGTGTGTGTGTGTGCTGGTCAGCCAAAGAACGCCGTCCAAAACACTCCGAGTGATCCGCAGCGTGCATAGTGCTAGTTCTGTTAGCTGTTAGCTGTTAGCCAAAACACACCACACGCTGTTTCCGTTCGCTGTGGTCTCCGCTGTCTTTCTTTAAACTTTGACACAGTTTTCTTGTTTTTAATGACTGAGCCTCTGTGTTGATGTTTCATGAATACAGGACGACTTACCCCGTTCTGCGCGACGTGATTAGTTGATGCCTTTTATACGCGGTACGAAACCTCGTAAGTAATAAACCTCGCTCCAGAAAAATAACTTTTAATATTTGCGTTCTGTGTGAAAGAAGAAAAAAAGTTAGAAAAATATGTTATATTTATTATATTATTATATTTTATATATTTTAAGTGCACATTGTTGTTTTGTTCCCGGAATGTACAGAATGTACAGAATGTACAGTGATCAGCAGGAGTAGAGTTTTCATAACATCTTCCTCTTATTAGTGCTCATCCTACGTAGCTCCGGACAATTTTGACAAAATAATACAAATAATAATTATATTATTATTATTATTATTATTATTAATAATAATAAAAGTAATAATAATAATAATAATAATGATAGTATCATGGTCATTTTAATAACACTGATGATATTGATAATAATACTCATAATAATAATAATAACAGTAATAATAATAATAATGATAATATAAGAGTATTTTTTATAATAATGATGATATTGATAATAATAATAATAATAATAATAATAATGATAGTAATCAAAAATGATGATATTAATAATAGTAATATAATGAAGGAATGCAGGCCCTTTAACATTTGTGTGGCATTAAAAATAGACAAATATCTTGTTTCTATAGCAACAGTTTGACTTCAGTTTTGACTCCATCGTTTGGATGACCTCCTTTGTGTTATGAATAAAATATTAAAGCCAAACTGTTGTGCATCATTTGGGATAGAGGCTGTAACTATAAACTCTGAATGCTGAGATGAGAGTTGCATGAAGTTGAGAGTGTTGTGATGCTGAAGCTCTGCTCACCCACCGTCCCTGAACGCAGCAAACAGTCAGCGTGACCGGAATCTACCGGGAAACGTGAACCATCTGGTGTCTGCTCACTCAACAGTTTGGCTGCGTAACAAGTCACAACTCCCAACAACGCGGTGAATTCCTTTTTAAAACTCAACATCTCCCACACACACACACACACACACCGGCTGTAATATTAGCACTAAACACACCACTATCACCACACATGAGGCTTCCTTCTCCCACTCGGAGGACTGCAGACTCATTACTGTCACGTTACTTCACTGGTTACTCAACAGCAGACGCAAACACGTGACAGAAGTATTTACATCACTTTAAAAAGCCTCCTCGTCTTCTGTGTTCACGTTTCTTTCTGGACTTGACTGCACAAACATCAAATAATTCCTGAAAGTAACGAACCGGCTGAGAACACGCGACCATGTGAGGCAACGCCAGGCGGCAACCTCCAGTTCAGAAGAGTCAGAGATTCACATGTTAAAGCTGCCTTCTCTCTAGTGCCCACCAGGGGGCGACTCCTCTGGTTGTATAGAAGTCTATAGAAAATGACTCTACTTCTCTCTTGATTTATTCCCTCAGTAAACATTGTAAACATGAGTTTATGTCTCAATCTCTAGTTTCAAGTCTTCTTCAATACAGCATGATGTTCATTTAGTACATGATGGTCCATTTAGAGTCACACAGACCATAAAGCAGGGGATGCTTTAGGGCGGGGCTACAGTGATTGACAGGTCTCTACCAGAGACGTGTACGGCGTCTCTACGTCTCCTCCTCAGTCCAGATATGGTCCAGTTTGTCTCTCAGCTTTTGTCCCAAACCCTCGACCCAGTTCAGCTGACGACCGCTTTCAACTTTTTAAAAATACAGTCTCTCTCTCTCTCTCTCTCTGTCTCTCTCTCTGTCTCTCTCTCTCTCTCTCTCTCTCTCTCTCTCTCTCTCTCTCTCTCTCTCTCTCTCTCTCTCTCTCTCTCTCTCTCTCTCCAGCTGACAAGATGTTGATGACCGATCTGTTGAAAGCTGAGGAGATCAAGAAGGCTCTTGAAGTCTTCACAGGTCGGTAACACACACACACACACACACACACACACACACACACACACACACACACACACACACACACACACACCTCAGCCTGTCCTGGATAATGTAAAGAAGGTGAATGTTCATAAACCTTCTGTGTGTTTCAGGAGAAACATTCGACCCCAAGAAGTTCTTTGAACTGGTGGGAATGAAGGCCATGACGGCGGAAGACGTCAAGAAGGTTTTCCAGGTTCTGGATGTGGACGGCAGCGGCTTCATAGAGGAGGAGGAGCTTAAGTGAGGAAGCCTCACACACACACACACACACACACACACACTCACTGTGCTCATTAACACCGATCTTGTTATTTTCTCAGGTTTGTCCTGAAGAGATTTTCCCAGGAGGGCAGAGATCTGACCGACTCTGAAACGTCAGCGTTCCTCAAAGCTGCAGACAAAGATGGAGACGGAAAGATCGGCATCGACGGTGAGAGAGCGGAGGAACAAAGAATAACTACAACCTGGACATGAGCCACTGGTCATTAGTCAGCGTTACATCGAGACACGTCGTACATCGGAACCACATTTCGAGAAATTCTGCGAAGGAAAGTGCAAACACATGGTTGTTGCTGACGGTAAACCAGTAAAGCACAGAAGAAGACAAGAAGAGGACGTAATTAGAAGAGTCGAACATCTATCGCTGAAAAAACAAAGTAGAGACCTGGATGTAAATATTACATTTGTGTTAGCGTCACAGTTTAACAGAGCTCTGCAGGAATGAGCCCTAAAACCAGACATGAGTCAGCGTTATTACACTGTTATTACCTCTAATTGCTCTCGTGAGTATCTATGGCAGCAGGAATGGCATCGGGATTTGGTCCCACAGTTCATTTGTGTAGAATTCATTATTTTCATCGGATTTGTTGACGACATGGAAATATTAACATTCTAATCCTTCATTTCGTTTGTGCAAATATTTCTTTTTTCAGAGTTCGAGGTCTTGGTGCATGAGTAGGGAGATCTGAACATCTCTCCTTCTTCCTCCTCCTCCTCCTCCTCCTCCTCCTCTTCGTCTCTGCATTCATATTTTGTAAACTGCCACCTTCAAACTCCTGTCAGCTTCCTGCGGACCCTCAGATGGAGTCAGACCAGCCCCGCTCCCTCTGAACCACCACAGCAAAAGAGTTTAACGTGAGGAAGAAGCACACCGGCACCAGTGGCACTTTTCAGTTTTTATATATCGATAAATATGAAAATCTATTTAATGGCACACGCTGTCTGGGTTTCAGGATGACGGTAGTTTGTGGTACTAACAGGTGGTGCTAGTGCTGTAGATGGTGTGTAGATGTATTCAAGTTTTACTTCTAGATGTTCACATATCAGTGCACTTTCCTCCCACTCCTCCTCTTCCTCATCCACCTTCCCTCACCTCCTCACCTCGCCTCCTCTCCTCACCTCCTCCACACTCCCTGCCTCCGATCAGATGATGTAGTAAATAAAATGATATATATAAATATATATATAAGGAGAGCTGTGAAGAGAGAAAAGCTCTGAGTAAGAAATGATGATAATAAAAAGAATACTTGAGTAATAACTGTCTCTTTACTTATTGTTACTCACAGAGGACACAACACGTTAAACTCACAAAACACAACGTCACAAATCCTCACAGTATCACGTTCTGATTCAACATATCAACGTTCTGATTCCAGGACACACTAATTCATCAAATGAGCAAAGAGAGAAATCACTTTACAGCTGAGGAGAATGAATACATACATATAAATATGTGGCTGGAGCTAGGTAGTGTTAGCTTAGCATAAAGACTTAGTCCCATATTTAAGCGACTTAAGTGAAACGCGAAGTCAACGTTGACGTTTTGTCACATAACTTGCGTACTTAAGCAACGGCACTTCTGGGGTTATTTTAGCTCAAACCACGATATTTTCCAAACTCTAACTAAGTAGTTTAGTTGTCTAAACCTAACTAAGTAGTGTTGTTGTCTCAACCTAACTAAGTAGTGTTGTTGTCTAAACCTAACTAAGTAGTGTTGTTGTCTCAACCTAACTAAGTAGTGTTGTTGTCTCAACCTAACTAAGTAGTTTAGTTGTCTCAACCTAAGTAGTTTAGTTGTCTAAACCTAACTAAGTAGTTTAGTTGTCTAAACCTAACTAAGTAGTGTTGTTGTCTCAACCTAACTAAGTAGTGTTGTTGTCTCAACCTAACTAAGTAGTTTAGTTGTCTCAACCTAACTAAGTAGTGTTGTTGTCGAAACCTAACTAAGTAGTTTAGTTGTCTCAACCTAACTAAGTAGTGTTGTTGTCTAAACCTAACTAAGTAGTTTAGTTGTCTGAACCTAACTAGGTAGTTTAGTTGTCTCAACCTAACTAAGTAGTGTTGTCTAAACCTAACTTATTTTATAAGACTGTATTGATGCAATAAGCAGAAATTGCTATGTGTTGCTGGACTTTAATGGGACAACTATTTGTACCAACTACTAAATAGGAGTAACATTTTGTAAGACATCATATGAATCATTGTTTGAGGGCCAGTTATTTAAATACATGGCTCATACAGACTTCATATTCAGCAGACAGGTTAGCATATTTCCCAGAGCATCTCATTATTCCTTCTTTATTTAGATTTTTACTGTGACAGACAAACAGAGCTACACTGTACAAAGAGTTAACTACTTCAAAAGTGCACGGTTGTGATATTAAACGATTCAACTTTTGTTTTTGGTACAAGAAAAAAACCTTATGTAACGCTGTACAAAAATAAACCAAACTCAGCAAACCTTCCTTCAGCTTCAACTCTCCTGAAACATAAATGTATTTCCTCCGGATCAGAGGATGTGAGGAGACGATCTGTCGTTGGTCGTCGTGGGGCGGAGCTTCACGGTGGCGAACGGGTTCGTGCCTCTGAAACAAGAGGAGGAAGAACAACATCACACACACACACACACACACACACACACAACCACACACACACACACAACCACACACACACACACACACACACAACCACACACACACAACCACACACACACACACACACACACACAACCACACACACACACACACACACACACAACCACACACACACTGAAACTGACACCAGACTCCAGCCAGAGAACAGAACATTTTGACTGAATACTCTTCAGATAATCTCCTTTTGTTTATTAAACAAAAATGTGACGATGCGGAGTTGGTTTAAAAAACTTTAGTTGGAATTAGTGTTGAACTTTTTACTGGATTTGAGCCTCAGAAGTAGAAATGCCCCAAAATAATGAGACAAAACAGTCAAATTCAAAAAGCACAAATGCATAGTGACAAGCAGAAACCTGATGTGACCTGAGCTTCAATGAGCAGAATAAGTCATCTAACGAGAGGCAAGTCTCCTAATTTAAGAAGCATAATAATCTGCATCAGCGTTTTACAGCAGAGAAAGCTTCAGCATGATGTTTTTGTGACCTGATGATCATTAAATGATGATAATCTAAAGTGAGAGTCCCTCACACACATCAACTTTAATAAGAACAGCTGACTTCAGGCTGCAATAAACCGCTTTGATAATCACAGCGCCACCCGGTGGACAGATGCAGCATTGCATCATTTCGATACAAAAACACTTCAGAATCCTCTGAAACCAAAGTGTCCGTTTAAATCCCATCTAACTGCTACGAAGCACAAACCTACTGCTGCTGATTCTGCTGATTCATTCCCACTTGTTTCATGACAAGATACGATACGACAAGCGAAAGAGATGAACGTGTTTAATAATGCGGCAGGAATCAGACTCTGAATGCAGCGACCGTTTTGGGCGATTACCTTGGAAACAGTGGGTTTTCAGGAGGCCCGTGTGGTGATAACACCTAAGAAAAGAGAGGAACAACTCAAGACTAGTGAAGGAGGAACCAGGTCACAGCATTTGAGGGTTTCTTTTGTTAGAATGAAACCTGTGGTACCTGGACATCAGATGCTGAGTCAGCCCTCCTGTCAGGGAGCGGAGAGATGGGTCGATAACCTGCAGAGCTCCTTCTGAGGTGGTGACTCGGAGGAGGAGGAGGTGGAGGAAGAGGAGGAGGAGGTTGTTCGTGGTAGCTCTTCGCCTGACTGGTCTTTGACTCCGAGGCCGACTCCAGCTTCCTCTCGGGGAGCGGAGAGGTCGACCGGGCGTCCACCGAGGCCCTGCGGTCGGGCGTGGCCGGAGGCGGGACGTCTCCGAAGCTCTTGCTCTCCGATTGGCCGGTGTAGGTGTCAGTGGGGTCCAA
>CM051693.1:29928472-29953472 GCA_028022725.1 Lycodopsis pacificus
GTTGGTTAGCCGTTAGCGGTGCTGCTAACGTTAAACTTTATTTACACTCTGATGTTAACGTTAAACTTTATTTACACTCTGATGGTTAACGTTAAACTTTATTTACACGCTGATGGTTAACGTTAAACTTTATTTACACTCTGATGGTTAACGTTAAACTTTATTTACACTCTGATGGTTAACGTTAAAACTTTATTTACACTCTGATGTTAACGTTAAACTTTATTTACACTCTGATGGTTAACGTTAAACTTTATTTACACTCTGATGTTAACGTTAAACTTTATTTACACTCTGATGGTGGACGGTAAACTGTGAGGGGGGTCAGTACTGATCCACTACGGTCCGTTACACCACTATTCGATATGTAGTGAGTGTTGTGTAGAAGTACCAGAGAGTCTCTGTAGGCTCCTCGTCTGAGCTGTTTCTCCAAGTTCTCAGCCTGGTTCCTCACCTCCAGCTCATACACTCTGCGACTTCCCTGCAGGAGAACAGGTTAATTTAAGGAGCTCTGCTTTGATAATCTAATCTGCAGATTTGTTTTGTTTGGATCAAAGTCAGAGTCTGGTGTTTTGAATTAAAGCTGGTTTGAGGTTAATGGAGATGGGAATGCAATGAATGTGGCTATGAATGAGCAGATACACGGGAGTTATTCTTGTAAAGTTGTGCGCAACAGATTGAAATAAGGTGTTGGTTTCTACACAGGAGTTCTCTGGTCTTATTGGAGGACGTCTACACGTTGATGTAGTTGTACTACCATTAATGCAGGTAAGTTTCAGATCATTACAGTGGCTGACAGCGAGGAATGCGCTAAACAGCCCACAACATCTCCATCAGAAGAAAACGCGCAGCAAATACAAGATGATGATAAAAAACACACATACGTCTGAAAACAAATGTCACAGAAAAACGCTGCATGTCCATCGTCCACTGAAGGTCACGAAGGAGAAGACATGTTCGTCTTCTAAAACAAATCTGAAAAAGATGTTTTGATTGAACTTTCCCAGAAAAGTCATCATCTTGAGATTGTGTGTGTTGTGGAAACGCGGATTAAAAGGTGCATCTTTGTTACTCAGCAGAGAAAAGATCAAGTTGATTTGTTTTCAAATGAGGAAGATATCTAAACGTGGACGGTGACATGTGTGTAACGTGTCAGGTCTTTGGCTCCAGGTCGCAGTGTTCAGAACATGTTTTCAGAAATGTGTTCCATGTGGTCTGTTTTATGTCCACTATGGTTTTCCTTTAAGGACAAATGTGTTTGGCTTCTTCTGGGTTCACCAGCTCAGAGGACAGGAGCGAGGGATGAAGAGTAAAAGTAAGTATTCTCTTTAACATCTGGAACAACAACATCTGTTGCTTTTTTATAATACTGCAAAGAGACTAAAGTCTTTACTCCACTTTTCTTTTGGCTTGTTTCTGGAGTTTCGTGTGTTTTTCTTGTTTAATGGGCAGCGTTGATGAAGCGTCTGGCCCCTTTGGGCTTCCGTAGTTAAGAGATCTGCAACAACATGTGAACTCCAGTAGTTGCAAACATCAGCGGCTTCCACATGTTGAGCCTCAAAGTAGGAATGAGTCTTAATTCCACTGAACTATATATAAATATAGTGATGAAAATGACTCCGTCAGAATGTTCAATGGACATATTTATGGATTTAGAGAATGAAAAATACTCAAACTCCTTCCCTGTGATGAATATAAGAGAAGAGCTGTTCTTCTCCTCAACATAACAACGTTCCTCTCTGTGAACTCACGTCGATGTACTCTTCATCCAGCTCCACGTTCTTCTCCATGGCTTGCAACACCTCGATCTGGAACCATCGGAACTGCAGCAAGAACAACAACAACAACAACAACAACAGAGTCACTGTGGACACTTGTCTGTATGCAAATGAGCTCCGTCCTCGTTCATCTCTCACGTCACTGAAAGGTTCGAGTGGCAGCAGCTCTTCTGAAGAACCATCTTGTCTATTGCATGGTTCTACAGGTTCTACAGGTTTGTCATGTGGTTCTTTCTGATATCAAAGGAATATTGAGACTGAAGACTTGTACGGACCACTCCTTCCATCTCTGCCGTGAGTCTCCTCTGTGTCTCTGAGATCTGGATCAGGACGTCCCCTGAAAGGACACGAAGACGAATCAGAGACTTTTTATACTTTACTTTTTCTGTTTATTAACACAAAAAGCCCAGGTCACTCAGTTATTTGTGTTAAAGCTGCTTTCTCTCTAGTGGCCACCAGGGGGCGACTCCTCTGGTTGTATAGAAGTCTATAGAAAATGACTCTACTTCTCTCTTGATTTATTCCCTCAGTAAACATTGTAAACATGAGTTTATGTCTCAATCTCTAGTTTCAAGTCTTCTTCAATACAGCATGATGTTCATTTAGTACATGATGGTCCATTTAGAGTCACACAGACCATAAAGCAGGGGATGCTTTAGGGCGGGGCTACACGCTGATTGACAGGTCTCTAACAGACCATAAAGCAGGGGATGCTTTAGGGCGGGGCTACACGCTGATTGACAGGTCGACACCAGAGACGTATACGGCGTCGCTACGTCTCCTCCTCAGTCCATATATGGTCACTTCCTGTTCACTGGCTGCAAAGAAACAAGATGGCGACGGCAAACTTGAGGCTTCAAAACATCCGTCTACAAACCGATGAGCGACGTCACGATGGGATGAAGCGACGTCACCTTATATGGTGTTATCATGGCGGTAATTATGCAAATTTACAATTCTCATATTCAACACGTAAGCGCTGGTCATTGACACACTTATATGAAGTCAGCAGCGTCTGCTGAACCTAAAGGGACTCAAGTTAAGATAAGAAGACCAAAATCTGTTCTCGCATGAGGTCCATTGTTTGCAGCGCCGGGTCTGAAGTCCAGTTCGTTTTGATTACTTCTTCCAGCTTTGAAGGTCCAGTTCTCCTTCCTCTTTGTGTGAAGTTAGTCTGATGCATTCATGAGAAACCAGAGATTTGACTGTTGTACGGTTTGTTTTTATATGTTCCTCACACAATGTTGCATATGTTATTTTGATAAAAGTACAACAAAGTAGCCATCTTTAGAGAGAATATCTCAACTCTTTCATTCCGTCTTTCAACAAAAGATCCAGAGACGTTTTGACGTGCCACTGATTTGAATGCTTTCTCTCATTTTGTTCGTTAAGACAGAACGTGTGTCAGTAACGCGACACAACGACTTCAGGTCTTCAACGCTGAGACGGTGGAAAGTTCAGCCGAGCGCGTCACGTGACGGCTGTTGTCTTCTGTCACGGACTGATGAAGTGAAGTGCAGCTCAAAGACTGTTCACATCTATAATTCAGAGGCCGTCACTCAATATGGCCGCTGGTCCCCGAGCTCAGTCAGCCAACGTTAGCAAGCATGATGCTAACAATGCTATCACACGTCCAAGGGGTCAGAGTGAGAGTGAAGCTTGTGGAAAATATGCACACACACACACACACACTTACCCAGAGAGCGGGATGAAAGTGTGTGAAGTGCCTGGTCACCCATCTTAGCCACAGCGCTGAAGTAGGCCTCACTGCTAACAGCTAAGGCTGTAAGACACACACACACACACACACACACACACACACAATGGTTCTTTAAAGTTCTTCAGAGCTTCACGTGTTAAAGCTGCATTCTCTCTAGTGGCCACCAGGGGGCGACTCCTCTGGTTGTATAGAAGTCTATAGAAAATGACTCTACTTCTCTCTTGATTTATTCCCTCAGTAAACATTGTAAACATGAGTTTATGTCTCAATCTCTAGTTTCAAGTCTTCTTCAATACAGCATGATGTTCATTTAGTACATGATGGTCCATTTAGAGTCACACAGACCATAAAGCAGGGGATGCTTTAGGGCGGGGCTACACAGTGATTGACAGGTCTCTACGTCATTCCTCCTCAGTCCAGATATGGTCACTTCCTGTTCACTGGTTGTTAAAAACAAGATGGCGACTGGTAGTGACGGCGAAATCTCCAAACTTGAGCAACATTGAACGCATCACGTAGTTTCGAGAAATGTACTGAAACTGTATAACGTCTTTTACACACACACACACACAGACACACACACACACACACACAGACACACACACACACACACACAGACACACACACACAGACACACACACACACACACAGACACACACACACACACAGACACACACAGACACACACACACACACACACACAGTCACTCACCTTGGAAAGCCATGACGTAGCTGTTTCCTAAAGCAACCAGCTTCTGGAGACCAGGGTTGAAGTGCTCCATCAGGTTCTACAGTAACACACACAGACCACCATGGTTCCTCCAGAGTTCTCAATCTGATACGATACTCAGACCTCTGGCATGCTTTGAAGTACATTTGAAACATGCATCATGTGTCTCCTCACAGACCAAGAGGCAGAAAGAAGTGATGGACTCACCAGATAGACGGTCAGTGTGGATCTGTGCAGCTGGTCACTGGTGGCTCCGGACATCCTGAGACAACGTGAACTTCAGAATGAAGACAAAGGGCCTCAGAGAACGATCGAACGTTCCAATGACGGTGCTTCCTTTAACGAGCTCCAGAAAGAACGAGCGGTGAGAGGACGAGAGAAGAGGAGTACAGGTGCCATCGATATGAGAACAGGTGAATTATTGATCGCAGCCCTGAAAGGAAAGGAGGCGGAGGACAGACAGCCGACCACTTAACTGTGACGTAGACTCACACCTGAGGGAGGGCCTCAAGCATCCACCTGACAATAAAGGTACGTGAAGTACTCACACACACACACACACACACATACATATATAGATATATACACACACACATACATACACTCACACATACATATATAGATATATACACACACACATACATACACTCACACATACATATATAGATATATACACACACACATACATACACTCACACATACATATATAGATATATACACTCACACACACGCACACACGTACATACACACACACACACACACGCACATACACACACACGCACACACACGCACACACGTACATACACACACACACACACGCACATACACACACACACACACACGCACACACGTACATACACACACACACACACGTACATACACACACACACACGCACATACACTCACACATACATATATAGATATATACACACACACGCACATACACTCACACATACATATATAGATATACACTCACACATACACACACACACACACACGCACATACACACACACGCACACACGTACATACACACACACACACGTACATACACACACACACACACACACACGCACACACGTACATACACACACACACACACACGCACACACGTACATACACACACACACACACACACGTACACACACACACACACGCACACACACACACACGCACACACGTACATACACACACACACACACACACATACACTCACACACACATATATAGATATATACACACACACACACACACACATACACTCACACATACATATATAGATATATACACACACACACACATACACTCACACACACATATATAGATATATACACACACACACACACACATACACTCACACATACATATATAGATATATACACTCACACACACACACACGCACACACGTACATACACACACACACACACACACGCACATACACTCACACATACATATATAGATATATACACACACGCACACACACACACACACACACACACGTATATACACTCACACATACATATATAGATATATACACGCACGCACACACACACACACGTACATACACACACATACACACACACACACACACACACATATTGTTTTATTGTCAACAAACCACTTTGACTCATTGCATTAATAATTATCAATGTGCTTTTTAACACTTGTGTTCATGAGTCATCTCCTTATTCTTTAAATTATTGCAGCAACTTTACATTTAAATATCCAGCATGAAGCATGGAAAGACAAAAACAAGTGATGCTGCATAGAGTATGAAAACAAAGGGGGGGGGTCCGAGACCCCTGAAAGCCTCAACAGCAACATGTTGGTGGCCGTTTAAAATCATACAAAAGAAATCACTAGATGTCTTTTAAAGCGTACTAATGTCCAGAAGAACATTGAAATGTGATCAGTGAGAAGATTTCCAGCCGTAAACGACACAAACAGGTTGAGTGAAGTGAGTCTTCACGTGTTTGTGGACCGGATCGAACCCTTCTCCATGAGCACCGGGATCAAAGCAGGACGACGCGTCTCCTCTTGTTGGACTCCGAGATGTGTGTGTGCGTGTGTGTGTGTGTGTGTGTGTGCGTGTGTGGTGTGTGTGTGCGTGTGCGTGCGTGCGTGCGTGCGTGCGTGCGCGTGCGTGCGTGTGTGTGTGTGTGTGTGTGCGTGTGTGTGTGCGTGTGTTTGTGTGTGTGTGTGTGTGTGTGGTGTTTGTGTGTGCGCGTGTGTGTGTGTGTGTGTGTGCGTGTGTGTGGGTGTGTGTGTGTGTGTGTGCGCGTGTGTGTGTGTGTGTGCGTGTGTGTGTGTGTGTGTGTGTGCGTGTGTGTGTGTGTGCGTGTGTGTTTGTGTGTGTGTGTGGTGTTTGTGTGTGCGCGTGTGTGTGTGTGTGTGTGTGTGTGGTGTGTGCGTACAGCTTTCAGGGTTCTTGAATTTAAAATGATTTGTGCTGTTTATACAACTCGTCTCTCACTGGGAGAGATTCCTCATGACGTTAACAACATGTGTGTAACATGTGTGTAACATGTGTGTAAGATGTGTAAGATGTGTGTAACATGTGTGTAACATGTGTGTAACATGTGTGTAGCATGTGTAACATGTGTGTAACATGTGTGTAGCATGTGTAACATGTGTGTAACATGTGTGTAACATGTGTGTAGCATGTGTAACATGTGTGTAACGTGTGTGTAACGTGTGTGTAACGTGTGTGTAACATGTGTGTAGCATGTGTGTAGCATGTGTGTAACATGTGTGTAACATGTGTAACATGTGTGTAACATGTATAACATGTGTAACATGTATAACATGTGTGTAACATGTATAACATGTGTGTAACATGTATAACATGTGTAACATGTGTGTAACATGTATAACATGTGTAACATGTGTGTAACATGTATAACATGTGTGTAACATGTATAACATGTGTGTAACATGTGTGTAACGTGTGTGTAACGTGTGTGTAACATGTGTGTAGCATGTGTGTAGCATGTGTGTAGCATGTGTGTAACATGTGTGTAACATGTGTAACATGTGTGTAACATGTATAACATGTGTAACATGTATAACATGTGTGTAACATGTATAACATGTGTAACATGTATAACATGTGTAACATGTGTGTAACATGTGTGTAACATGTATAACATGTGTGTAACATGTGTGTAACATGTGTGTAACATGTGTGTAACATGTGTGTAACATGTGTGTAACATGTATAACATGTGTAACATGTATAACATGTGTGTAACATGTGTGTAACATGTGTATAACATGTGTATAACATGTGTGTAACATGTGTGTAACATGTGTGTAACATGTTATACACATGTGTGTAACATGTGTGTAACATGTGTGTAACATGTGTGTAACATGTTATACACATGTGTGTAACATGTGTGTAACATGTGTGTAACATGTTATACACATGTGTGTAACATGTGTGTAACATGTGTGTAACATGTGTGTAACATGTTATACACATGTGTGTAACATGTGTAACATGTGTGTAATATGTGTGTAACATGTGTAACATGTTATACACATGTGTGTAACATGTATAACATGTGTGTAACATGTGATGTTTATATCTTGACACGTTATAGAATCCTCAATGTGTCGTCCAATCAGGAGAGCAGGAGTCTTACAAACATTCGACCATTTTGTAAAAATAATTTAATCAAGTTGAATGAAATCTTAAGAGGTAAAAATGAAACACCAAAAAAGTTTGACATTTTCTGATACCTTGTAATTTTCAAGTTTCTTCATCATTTCAAGAGTTGATTGCAAAATGAAACGTGATTGATAATCATAAGAAGGGAGTCCTGGTCTACCCAGCAGGACTCCCCGTGTCTTTCAGATTGGAAACGTCATCATAGATGACCTCATCGCCCCGTCTCCTTCGGCACTGACTCACAGTCTTCAGCACAGTTTTCAGGCGGCGGTCGAGGGCGGCGAGGTGAGGCTCCGACAGCAGCGGGGCCACCGAGTGAAGGGGGTCCCGGGACAGCGAGGCCCTCATGACGTCACTGAGACGATACCGGGACAGAGTGAGGAGTTGTAGGCGGAGCCAGGTGGAGCGACGGATCCTAGAGCAAGGAAGGAGAGGATGGAGCGATGAGGGAAGGAAGAGATATCAACCTGAACGAGGACGCCTCTTAAAGGGACAGTGTGGGACATTTAGTGCAGAGGTCACTCATAGACTTATGACCGATCGATAACTGAGAACTATTAAAGGTTGACGGAGCGCTTCTATTTTGGAGGGCTCCCAGCTGGGTATCCCATGATGCACCTCTCAGCCATAGGCCGCACAAATACACAGCGTCCAGAGGAAGTGAGGCTGGGAGAGAAACATCCCTCAGAACCTGGAAGACAGGAGGACAGAGGACAAGGAGATAGAGGACAGGAGGACAGAGGACAAGAGGAGTGAGGACAAGAGGAGAGAGGACAAGAAGATAGAGGACAGGAGGAGAGAGGACAAGAAGATAGAGGACAGGAGGACAGAGGACAAGAGGAGTGAGGACAGGAGGAGAGAGGACAAGAAGATTGAGGACAGGAGGAGAGAGGACAAGAGGAGTGAGGACAAGAGGAGAGAGGACAAGAAGATAGAGGACAGGAGGAGAGAGGACAAGAGGAGAGAGGACAAAAAGATAGAGGACAGGAGGAGAGAGGACAAGAGGAGAGAGGACAAGAAGATAGAGGACAGGAGGAGAGAGGACAAGAGGAGTGAGGACAAGAAGATAGAGGACAGGAGGAGAGAGGACAAGAAGATAGAGGACAGTAGGATAGAAAATCGGAGGAGAGAGGACAGGAGGACAAGAGGGTAGAGAATAGAGGGATATAGGACAGGAGGACAAAGGGGGGGGGGCACTCGAAGCCACTAAAACTGAAACACTGTCCCTTTAAAAGATTTCACATTTGATCACATTGTGGTTTGACCTGCAGCACTGCTCCAGAGGAGCCAGGATGGAGGGCTCGTCTTTGGAGTGACGCCCGAATCTGCAATAAGAAGAGAAGAAGAGTCGTCACACACACACACACACACACACACACACACACACACACACACACACATACACACACTCACACACACACACACACTCACACTCTCACACACACACACACACACTAACACAGCAGAGATACTCACGCCCTCCCGTTGTCAAGGTGTATGAGGAACGTGTCGGTGCCGAACTTCTCAAAGGTTTCGTAATGGTGTCGGTCCATGTTACCTAGAGGGGGGAGGAGTTACTGTCAGAATCATACATGGCATTGACATTGAGAACATCTTTCAGCAGCACTCCATCTGGAGGATTGTATCTAAACGTCTGTTGGGTCATCGCTGCCGGAGGTAACAGGATGCGTAGAACAGCACTTCTCTTCGATCTGTCTTTGTCTTTGTGTTCTTATGTTTGTATACTCGTGATCCATGTATGTATTTGTGGAAAGTGTAGATTTGATATAAATTAAATAAAATCTTCTAAAATAAGATAAACGTACCCATGAGGAAGTCCAGGACGACCAGGTCCATGAAGTCCACCAGTCGGGTGCCTCTGTCGTAGGGGGGGGTCTTTGTCACCGTGGAGCAGTAGTCTGGTTCTGACTCCCACCTGAAACACACGGCTCGCCACAATAAAACCTTTCTGAACCAGAAAATACTTCTCACGTCAACACCAACGTGTTTACCAACATCACAGAGTTTCAACCACTGGGGGAGCTGCTGAGCGTCCTCATTCAGAACTGGATCATATTTGAGCTTGAAATAAGTGATGAACTGTTTGTTCGACCATCGATACCTCTCGTCCTCTAAACACGTGTGATCCGTCAAATACCAACAAGAGAAAACACGATCCCTCCAAATAACTATTCAGTTTCCTTCTTTTTGGAAGCTGCTTCTAACGGAGTCTGGTGTCTTTGAGGAGATCCTCGATGACGGTGAAGATATCCCCAATACAGCGTGAAATGAAACTGCTCTTGACTCTCTTAGGCGTCTGAAATACGTCTACAGCAGCACATTGCTTTGACTGGCTGGAGGACCTCATGAAGAAACATCACTAATCATAATACAATAATCCAAACATCCCTTTGAGTTCTGTTAAAGGAACCCAGTCCTCCTGTGGTGCTGGAAGGAGATCCATGTTTCTGATAGATCTGCCATTAAAGACGTTCATTCATGCAACACAGTGCAGCTGGAGCACCTTTGACCTCTTGTGAACAACTAAACTATCAACTGAAGAAATAACATTTCGGAGCATGTTGTATACTTGCAACTGTCACAATATTGTTTTCAGTGCTGGATCTGTTTGTTTACCATATTTTACTGTACATTTTAACATGTTTCTATTTTTTAATGATGTCTTGATTATTGCACTGCTCATTGTTTATTGCTATGCACCGTTCAAGTCAAATTCCTTGTATGTGTGACGCACTCGGCAATGAACGGTTCTGATTGATTCTGATTATTATTATTATTATTATTATGGTCTCATATTTGGGTTATTTACGTTCGAGGATTCAAGGACAATTTACTGTCAACGACATCCAGTTGCAGGTCTGGGCAACGCAGTCGACACATTAGGAGCATCAGTGCCTCACGTTGCCAGCTTGCTGCGGCTGTAGGAGCGTCTCCACGGGGACCTCCAGGTCCGGCGGGTCTCCAGGGACAGATCGGGCAGCATGACGGCCACAGAGGCCTCCAGGCCCCTGGGCCCCCCGCACACTGCGTGCTCCGTGGAGCAGTAGTACGAACACTTGCCGTAGAAACACACGTTGCCCACTAGGGGGAGCCAGAGAGGTGCAGAGGAGAGAGAGAGAGAGAGAGAGAGAGAGAGAGAGAGAGAGAGAGAGAGAGACAGGAGAGACAAGTGAGAGAGAGAGGAGACAAGTGAGAAAAAGAGGAGACATGTGAGAGAGAGAGGAGACAGGAAAGAGAGAGAGAGGAGACATGTGAGAGAGAGAGGAGACATGTGAGAGAGAGAGGAGACATGTGAGAGAGAGGAGACAAGTGAGAGAGAGAGGAGACATGTGAGAGAGAGAGAGGAGACAAGAAAGAGAGAGAGAGGAGACATGTGAGAGAGAGAGGAGACAAGAAAGAGAGAGAGAGGAGACAGGAAAGAAAGAGAGGAGACAACAAGAAGGTAGAAGTTGTGTTTGGTGATGACCAGAGAGGATCTAGATCAGACTCTAGATCAGACTCTAGATCAGACTCTTGATCAGACTCTTGATCAGACTCTAGCTCAGACTCTAGATCAGACTCTTGATCAGACTCTTGATCAGACTCTAGATCAGACTCTAGATCAGACTCTAGCTCAGACTCTAGATCAGACTCTTGATCAGACTCTAGCTCAGACTCTAGATCAGACTCTTGATCAGACTCTAGATCAGACTCTAGATCAGACTCTTGATCAGACTCTTGATCAGACTCTTGATCAGACTCTAGATCAGACTCTTGATCAGACTCAAGATCAGACTCTTGATCAGACTCTAGATCAGACTCTAGATCAGACTCTTGATCAGACTCTAGATCAGACTCTTGATCAGACTCTAGATCAGACTCTAGATCAGACTCTAGATCAGACTCTTGATCAGACTCTAGATCAGACTCTTGATCAGACTCTTGATCAGACTCTAGATCAGACTCTAGATCAGACTCTTGATCAGACTCTTGATCAGACTCTAGATCAGACTCTAGATCAGACTCTAGATCAGACTCTAGATGAATCCTGCAGGATTGTGTGATCGGTACCAGGAGAGGTGAAGAAGGTCTGGGCCAGTTTACGGTCGGTCGTGACGTCTTTGATCTCCTGGACCACATCCACCAGCCTCCCCACCACCGGTGGGATCCTCCTGAAACCCAAGACCCTGCAGAAGATGGCGTGAAGACGAGAAGAAGAAGAATAAACAAACACCAACGTGGCCAGTTCCATGCACTGGTGCTCCCTCGTGTACCTGTCCAGGTGAAACGCAGCGATCTCTGCGTTGTGTCTCTCAAAGTCTGAGAAGTAGTAGAGGTTGTAGTTGGTTTCTTCGTCTCGCTCCTGCCTGTTGGACAGGAAAGACACAAACACAGACAGACAAAAGCATCAGGACATGACATAACTTATACGACATAATATACACAGATACAGGAAGCCCACTCACCCTCAGCTGCTGGACAAGAATACCATGAATAGGATAATGTCATCAGCATGAAGAGACTGACTTCAGTTGGACAGAAAGTAAAACCATAAACGTGATGAACGTCAGACGTGGACGGAGGGGATTGATCTCAGAGACCGTTAAAGAAGATGAGGACAAATAGAAAGAGATATGATGTAAAGATATCACGTTATAAAGTCTTTGACTGTTCGTTTATGCTCTCATTGCTTTTATTGATTCTGTTTTACCTGTAAAGTGCTTCTGAGGAGCTTTTAGAGCGCTGTACAAAATAAATGCATTATTATTATGATACATGTTATATAATAATATATATTATTATTATTATTGCTATTGTTATTGTTGTTATCATTATTATTATTATTATGTCTGAGTGGATTTTGTAGATTATGAAGAAAAATTTAAATAATCAAATTTGAAGATAAACTTTGTAGATTTATGCTGCAGATAATAAAGTGGTTCAGTTCTATGTGAACAAACCTGAGTTATAAACATTTACATACATATGAATACATATGAATACATGTGTATGCATGTGTATACATATGAATACATGTGTATACATGTGTATACATGTATACACATGTGTGGGTTCTGATAGACGTCAGCTCAATCATTAAGAAGTATAAACTGAGACATTAATCTTTTTCTAACTTCAAATGTTAAACAATTAATGGAGCGATAAAGTGAACTCAGATATGATAATATAATGAATAGATTCATGAACTGTATATTTATGAGTTTTACTTTATTACTTCCTGTGTGAAGCGACGTATTGAACTCACTTCATGGGTTTCATCATCGCGCGTCCATAGTTAGGAAACGACATCACCAGCTTCAGCTGAGTGCCTCCAGACTTCTGCACTGAAACACACGGAGAGAGATTCCACAGTAACAAAGGCACACACACACACATACACACACACACAGTGAACACACACACACACGCACACGCACACACACACACACACACAGTGAACACACACACACACGCACACTCATAACAACTTGTTTTTCAGGACAACGTGAAAAACGAAAGTTAGGTAACCAACAGTTAGGTTTAGACAACTAAACCAACAGTTAGGTTCAGACAACTAAACCAACAGTTAGGTTCAGACAACTAAACCAACAGTTAGGTTTAGACAACTAAACCAACAGTTAGGCTTAGACAACTAAACCAACAGTTAGGTTCAGACAACTAAACCAACAGTTAGGTTTAGACAACTAAACCAACAGTTAGGCTTAGACAACTAAACCAACAGTTAGGTTCAGACAACTAAACCAACAGTTAGGTTCAGGCAACTACACCAACAGTTAGGTTCAGGCAACTAAACCAACAGTTAGGTTCAGGCAACTAAACCAACAGTTAGGTTCAGACAACTAAACCGACAGTTAGGTTCAGACAACTAAACCGACAGTTAGGTTCAGACAACTAAACCAACAGTTAGGTTCAGTCAACTAAACCAACAGTTAGGTTTAGACAACTAAACCAACAGTTAAGTTCAGACAACTAAACCGACAGTTAGGTTAAGACAACTAAACCGACAGTTAGGTTAAGACAACTAAACCGACAGTTAGGTTTAGACAACTAAACCAACAGTTAGGTTTAGACAACTAAACCAACAGTTAAGTTCAGACAACTAAACCGACAGTTAGGTTAAGACAACTAAACCGACAGTTAGGTTAAGACAACTAAACCGACAGTTAGGTTTAGACAACTAAACCGACAGTTAGGTTCAGACAACTAAACCAACAGTTAGGTTCAGACAACTAAACCAACAGTTAGGTTAAGACAACTAAACCGACAGTTAGGTTTAGACAACTAAACCGACAGTTAGGTTTAGACAACTAAACCAACAGTTAGGTTCAGACAACTAAACCAACAGTTTGTTGGACCCCTCCTCCGCCACCACATTCCTGGTGTGTGTACAACAAACTGTGTTCAGTGTTGTACACACAGTGTGTTGGATTCAACCTGTTGACCTCTAAAGTAAACACAGACTTGTATCACCCAGCTGAGGTTTTGTGTCACACCTGCGCTGACGATGCGATGCGTGGCGAGCTGCTGGATCAGCGGCTCCATGTTGGGGTCACGATGGGGGTACAGCTGCCAGCGGGAGATTCCCAGGTGGAAGCGCAGCCAAGGAGGCTGGCTGTTCCTGCTGCTGTTCCACTGGACGTCCTCGTAGGCCTCCTGGCTCGCACTCACCCTGCAAAGTAGAGTGTTTCTACATCAGTAAAACTCAATCTATAAATCAGCGATGAATACAACTGTTTGTTGCAGCTTCAATACAAACTGTAGATGGCTGCAGAGATTACATTATGCATCATGTTGAGGAGGAAAATGCCATGAGTCATGTTTCTTATTGTGTGTCGCCCATTTGTTTCGACATTGTCCTCCATTGATATGATACAGTATACAGTCGATTTTTGTCGGAGCTCAGTGTCGCTCTTGGACTGTAAGTGGTCGTATTCATTGTGACGTCTCTCATTGGTTTGTGGTCTGATGTTTTAAAGTCTTGAATTCTGCGTTTTGTCCATCGCCATCTTGGGTTTTAACAACCAGTGAACAGGAAGTGACCATATCTGGACCGAGGAGGAGTGATGTAGAGACGCCGTATACGTCTCTGGTAGAGACCTGTCAATCACAGTAGCCCCGCCCTAAAGCATCCCCTGCTTTTTGGTCTGTGTGACTCTAAATGGACCATCATGTACTAAATGAACATCATGCTGTATTGAAGAAGACTTGAAACTAGAGATTGAGACATAAACTCATGTTTACAATGTTTACTGAGGGAATAAATCAAGAGAGAAGTAGAGTCATTTTCTATAGACTTCTATACAACCAGAGGAGTCGCCCCCTGGTGGACACTAGAGAGAATGCAGCTTTAAGACATGAAGCTCTGACTTCACTCTTCAGAACCGGAGGTTGCCGCCTGGTATTGACTGAAAGATGCTTACATACAAGTATGTTTTCTTCACTGTGAGAAGTCACTGACCACATGTTGGAGCTCCTCTCGCTGGCCTTGACCTTCGGTTTCACTTTCATCAGCCAGTCGTCCTCTGGGATGGGAGCTCCGGGCACGTTGTACAGAGGATGGTCAAACAGCGCCTCCAGCTTCGACCGCCCCGACTCCTCCGCCTCAGCTCGGTCGTCTCCCAACACCGACACGTCGTCGGAGACGCGACCCTCGATGACCGGAGGCTCAGCGAGAACACGGATCCCCACCGAGGCGTGGTCGAGGTGAGCCCGGTCCGTCAGGGTCCCGGGGGGGCCACAGGGCTGCTGGTAAACGGGCAGAGAGACAAACGCCAGGAGGAGGTGGAGGAAAATGGTGACGGAGGCCAAGGACAGACAGATCGTCCTGGAGCGACAGCGCGGCGTTCGCCACATCATCTTCCTGAGAGGAAGGTGAGCGGAGGTGAAGATCAGAAGAGGAGAAGGAGTATCTGAGCAAGACCGGTAACAACACATGAAAACAACAGCATCAAGCCAACGCTAGTGAAGCCATTCAGGAAGCTTTCAACTCACACAATCCTCTCACGAAGCAGCACAAACCGACACTGCAGCCTCCTTCCTGTTCCCAACACAAAGAAGAGCGTCTGTCTGAAACAGGACTCAGGTCCAGAACCCAGTCCGCCCAGTTGTTTGTGAGTTTCTCAGTGAGGGACGGCTGCCAGGTCAAAGTGATCCCGACACGGATCAATGTGTTTGCTCGCTCTTTCTCTGCCAGTTTCTTTGACCTTTGACCTTTTGTAAAAGTCTATTTTCAGGATGCTTCTAAAGATCCAAGAACTAAAAGTGTTCTACAGAACACCTCAGGGATCAACACTAAAACGAACATGTGAATGTGCATTTGAAGCTGAACAGGAAGTATTGAAATGCCAACGTGCACGTGATGCAGGTTAAAGGACGTTCTGCAACATGTGGCCATGTTTTTGTGCTAATTGTGACGTCAAACTCCCACGAAGGCAGCACACCCTTTCTCTTCTTATACCTTTCACAATGAAAGCCCTGGACAAACCATATCCTCAGGCGAGTGTTTTTGTATTCCCGTGTTGTTTAAGCGTTGCGTTCCTCTGCGTGTAAATAACTCGACTTACATTTATTTTGTCATTTCATTACGTAGCGCTGCTACATGTTAGAGGCAACACTGATAATAATGATTAGAAAGTAATTGAATAATTCGTTTTTGTCTTTTTCACTACAGATTGAACCGTTTCATTTAATTATTCATTAGAATCGCTGAGAGGAACAGGAAACGTGTCTTTGGATCTTTCTGTGAGACAAATAGAAATAAACCAAAGAGGAAACCAATAACATGCATCCTACAGATAAATGCATACATGTGCATGAATCATCTGCAGCCTGTTAAGAGGCGTCGACAGACTTCATAAACCAGAGAGACCTTTCACATCCGTGTGTGTGTTTGACTTTGATTCAGGCACCTCAGACCCCATGCAGAGCCCCTCAGGAAACCCTGTTTCTGTAAAGCGTGGCTCTTTAAAGTCTGTGTGTGTGTGTGTGTGTGTCTGAGTGGGTTCAATCAAAACTCATGTGTCGTTCCCACGTGAGTGTCTGTGCGATGACTGCACAAAGACCTTAAAGCGCTGACTCGTCAGCTCTGTGTGTTGGTGCAGGTGATCACGTTCATTGATTATCACAGCGTGCAGCCGACAGAAGGAGCATCATGAAGTGTTCATGTGTGTCTGGTGTTGATCGTCTATCAGCAGCTGCTGTTGGTGCAGAGTGCCTCATGTACGTCGGCATCAGACCGTAAACCACTGAGCGTCACTTATGTCATGCTCACATTCTGCTCGATCGTCTTCCATTCACAATGTAACTTCACATATTCTGTGACTCTCTGAGGCCCAGATGGAGTTATTGTTTCTCTCTTTATTCATCACCTTTGTTAACACATTTTAGTTTTTACACATGAAGCGGAAAAGTTCTCAAGGATTTCTTCCGCCTTCGGCAAATTGAGGAGAGAACTCCATCGGAGGACCAGGATGTCTTCTTCTTTAGTTCCATGATGTCTTCTTCTTTAGTTCCATGATGTCTTCTTTAGTTCCAGGGTGTCTTCTTCTTTAGTTCCAGGGTGTCTTCTTCTTTAGTTTCAGGATGTCTTCTTCTTTAGTTCCAGGATGTCTTCTTCTTTAGTTCCAGGATGTCTTCTTCTTTAGTTTCAGGATGTCTTCTTCTTTAGTTCCAGGATGTCTTCTTCTTCTTTAGTTTCAGGATGTCTTCTTCTTTAGTTCCAGGATGTCTTCTTCTTTAGTTTCAGGATGTCTTCTTCTTTAGTTCCAGGATGTCTTCTTCTTCTTTAGTTCCAGGGTGTCTTCTTCTTTAGTTTCAGGATGTCTTCTTCTTTAGTTCCAGGGTGTCTTCTTCTTTAGTTCCAGGATGTCTTCTTCTCTAGTTCCAGGATGTCTTCTTCTTTAGTTTCAGGATGTCTTCTTCTTCTTTAGTTCCAGGATGTCTTCTTCTCTAGTTCCAGGGTGTCTTCTTCTTTAGTTCCAGGATGTCTTCTTCTTTAGTTCCAGGATGTCTTCTTCTTTAGTTTCAGGGTGTCTTCTTCTTTAGTTCCACGGTGTCTTCTTCTTTCGTTCCAGGATGTCTTCTTCTTTAGTTTCAGGATGTCTTCTTCTTTAGTTCCAGGATGTCTTCTTCTTTAGTTTCAGGATGTCTTCTTCTTTAGTTTCAGGGTGTCTTCTTCTTTAGTTTCAGGATGTCTTCTTCTTCTTTAGTTTCAGGATGTCTTCTTCTTTAGTTCCAGGATGTCTTCTTCTTTAGTTTCAGGGTGTCTTCTTCTTTAGTTTCAGGATGTCTTCTTCTTTAGTTTCAGGGTGTCTTCTTCTTTAGTTTCAGGATGTCTTCTTCTTCTTTAGTTCCAGGGTGTCTTCTTCTTTAGTTTCAGGATGTCTTCTTCTTTAGTTCCAGGGTGTCTTCTTCTTTAGTTTCAGGATGTCTTCTTCTTCTTTAGTTTCAGGATGTCTTCTTCTTTCGTTCCAGGATGTCTTCTTCTTTAGTTCCAGGGTGTCTTCTTCTTTAGTTTCAGGATGTCTTCTTCTTCTTTAGTTTCAGGATGTCTTCTTCTTTCGTTCCAGGATGTCTTCTTCTTTAGTTTCAGGATGTCTTCTTCTTTAGTTCCAGGATGTCTTCTTCTTTAGTTTCAGGATGTCTTCTTCTTTAGTTTCAGGATGTCTTCTTCTTTAGTTCCAGGATGTCTTCTTCTTTAGTTCCAGGATGTCTTCTTCTTCTTTAGTTTCAGGATGTCTTCTTCTTTAGTTTCAGGATGTCTTCTTCTTTAGTTCCAGGATGTCTTCTTCTTCTTTAGTTCCAGGGTGTCTTCTTCTTTAGTTCCAGGGTGTCTTCTTCTTTAGTTTCAGGATGTCTTCTTCTTTAGTTCCAGGGTGTCTTCTTCTTTAGTTCCAGGGTGTCTTCTTCTTTAGTTTCAGGATGTCTTCTTCTTTAGTTCCAGGATGTCTTCTTCTTTAGTTCCAGGATGTCTTCTTCTCTAGTTCCAGGGTGTCTTCTTCTTTAGTTTCAGGATGTCTTCTTCTTTAGTTCCAGGATGTCTTCTTCTTTAGTTCCAGGATGTCTTCTTCTTTAGTTTCAGGATGTCTTCTTCTTTAGTTCCAGGATGTCTTCTTCTTTAGTTTCAGGATGTCTTCTTCTTTAGTTTCAGGATGTCTTCTTCTTTAGTTCCAGGATGTCTTCTTCTTCTTTAGTTCCAGGGTGTCTTCTTCTTTAGTTTCAGGATGTCTTCTTCTTTAGTTCCAGGGTGTCTTCTTCTTTAGTTTCAGGATGTCTTCTTCTTTAGTTCCAGGATGTCTTCTTCTTTAGTTCCAGGGTGTCTTCTTCTTTAGTTCCAGGATGTCTTCTTCTTTAGTTCCAGGGTGTCTTCTTCTTTAGTTCCAGGATGTCTTCTTCTCTAGTTCCAGGATGTCTTCTTCTTCTTTAGTTCCAGGATGTCTTCTTCTCTAGTTCCAGGATGTCTTCTTCTTTAGTTTCAGGATGTCTTCTTCTTCTTTAGTTCCAGGATGTCTTCTTCTCTAGTTCCAGGGTGTCTTCTTCTTTAGTTCCAGGATGTCTTCTTCTTTAGTTCCAGGGTGTCTTCTTCTTTAGTTTCAGGGTGTCTTCTTCTTTAGTTCCAGGGTGTCTTCTTCTTTAGTTTCAGGATGTCTTCTTCTTTAGTTTCAGGATGTCTTCTTCTTTAGTTCCAGGATGTCTTCTTCTTTAGTTCCAGGATGTCTTCTTCTTTAGTTCCAGGGTGTCTTCTTCTTTAGTTCCAGGATGTCTTCTTCTCTAGTTCCAGGATGTCTTCTTCTTCTTTAGTTCCAGGATGTCTTCTTCTCTAGTTCCAGGATGTCTTCTTCTTTAGTTTCAGGATGTTTTCTTCTTTAGTTTCAGGATGTCTTCTTCTTTAGTTCCAGGATGTCTTCTTCTTTAGGTCCAGGGTGTCTTCTTCTTTAGTTTCAGGATGTCTTCTTCTTTAGTTCCAGGGTGTCTTCTTCTTTAGTTCCAGGGTGTCTTCTTCTTTAGTTCCAGGATGTCTTCTTCTTTAGTTCCAGGGTGTCTTCTTCTTTAGTTCCAGGATGTCTTCTTCTTTAGTTCCAGGGTGTCTTCTTCTTTAGTTCCAGGGTGTCTTCTTCTTTAGTTCCAGGATGTCTTCTTCTTTAGTTTCAGGATGTCTTCCTCTTCTTCAGTTTCAGGGTGTCTTCTTCTTTAGTTTCAGGATGAATTCTGTGAGCTGTCACTCACTTCCTGTTCTACCCCAGACACACACACACACACACACACACACACACACACACACACACACACACACACACACACACACACACACACACACACACACACACACACACACACACACGCCCTTTGACCCATGCTTTTTCACTTGAAGACAGTTGTGCGTCTCAGAGGTGTTTTCTTTGCTCTGCCAGCTTTTACATTATTAATTATTTATTTATTCTGAGAATAGTCCATTTTAGTGTCTCAGGTTCGTCGTTAAACCAGCTTTAAATCATGAAACGTGAAATGCACTTCAGGTCCTAAAGCTGTAAATAAAGGACGGGACTCTGTTTCCTCAGCTAGAGCGCTGCAGCCACCGCTCATAGAACCAGAGTCACAGAACCCCAGAGCCACAGAGCCCCAGAACCACAGAGCCCCAGAGCCCCAGAACCACAGAGCCCCAGAACCCCAGAGCCCCAGAACCACAGAGCCCCAGAGTCACAGAGCCCCAGAGTCACAGAGCCACAGAACCCCAGAGCCCCAGAACCACAGAGCCCCAGAGTCACAGAGCCCCAGAGCCACAGAGTCACAGAGCCACAGAGTCACAGAGTCACAGAACCACAGAACCCCAGAGTCACAGAGTCACAGAACCACAGAACCACAGAGCCACAGAGTCACAGAGCCACAGAACCACAGAACCACAGAACCCCAGAGCCACAGAGTCACAGAGTCACAGAACCACAGAGCCACAGAGCCACAGAGTCACAGAACCACAGAGCCACAGAGCCACAGAGTCACAGAGCCACAGAACCACAGAACCCCAGAGCCACAGAGCCCCAGAGCCACAGAACCCCAGAACCACAGAGCCCCAGAGTCACAGAGCCACAGAGCCACAGAACCACAGAACCACAGAGCCCCAGAGTCACAGAACCACAGAGCCCGAAGACATGTCTTAGCTCGGTTTGTGGCTCTATTTGGTTACTTTGCGTCTCCTCCGGTTGCTTTGAATGTCTTTTAAGTCGTTCTGATTCTCTTATTGTTGTTCTGCATGTCGGTCGAGTTGTGTTTCGACAACTTAACGTAGAAAGGTCACATGTTACCTTTAATCAAATATCCATGCTGATGAGTAACCTCTGAACAGCGGCGGTTTGAACCAGGAACACGTGAGGGATCACAGTGAACCTTCCTGCAGGAGGACGAGGATCTCTGGTGTTCGGGGCCCTGAGGAGAGCCGAGCCTTGAGTGCGACTCTCGCTCTGAATATCTAACGAGGCGGAGGAATCACCGGCGGAGGGAGGAGACCTATAAAGAGCATCTGAGGTGAATAATGAACGAGCTGCATCACAGGGTGGAGCCGTGTTAAAATCAATCTTCAGACTGCTCCACACAATATATACTGTAGATTCAGGAAACTCTCTGGTGACATCACACGCACACATAGAAGCTGCTTTCAAGCCGCTGAGACCATGAAGACAGCTGGAAACCATAAGAGTGGTCCGTTGCAGGACTCCACAGAGACATTCAGCCTGCAGTCCTCCAGCAGCGCTCTGCTGCTCCTTCAGACAAGACTTCCAGTGCAGACCTCACTCTGAACCCTCTGAACCCCCAAAACCATCAGCGGCACCGAAAAGCATGAACAATCGCCAAAACTTCACCGTTCATCAGAGGAGCTGTAAAAAAATGGTATTATCGTCAGATTTGAGTTTTTCCGACGGCCCATGAACACATCATGTGTGATGAACACTTCTGTCAGAAAAAGCAGCCGAAACAACGCTTAGGAGAGGAGAGGAGGAGAGAGGAGAGAGGAGAGAGGAGAGGAGAGGAGAGGGGAGAGAGGAGAGAGGAGAGGAGAGAGGAGAGGAGAGGAGAGGAGAGGAGAGAGGAGACAGGAGAGGAGACAGGAGAGGAGAGAGGAGAGGCTGGAAACATGTGAACTGACTTTACTGAAACGAACACTGAAACCTGATTTCTCAAAGCAAATCATTCAAACACTAGTTATGAATGTTCATAACTCCTTCTCCATCATCACTTATCTTAATTGAACGTCAATCAGCTGGATGTGTTGCGTAACCCTCGGGTCACATCATCTATCTCTGAGACACGTGAGGACACGTGAGGACGTCTGACTCTCTGAGGATCCGTTGACCTGGTTCAGGGTCACTGTGTTTTGGGAACACGGTCGCTGAAGGTTTCCAGCTTTCTGTGTAATGTGTCAACAAACCGGGTCAACATGCCCTCTGACACCACATCCCATAATACTTCAGCGTCACGTCTTTCTATCAGCTCCTAAAGACTGCTTATAACAACTGAGCAGAGGAAACATATTCATATACATATGTATATACATACATATATATATATATATATATATACATACATATGTATATATACATATGTATGTATATATACATATATATGTATATATACATATGTATATATACATATGTATATACATACATATGTATATACATACATATATATATATATATATATATATATATACATATGTATATATACATATGTATGTATATACATATATATATATATATATATATATATACATATACATATGTATGTATATATACATATATATGTATATATACATATGTATGTATATATACATATGTATGTATATATACATACATATGTATATACATACATATGTATATATACATATGTATGTATATACATATGTATGTATATACATATGTATGTATATATATATATATATATATATGTATATACATATGTATATATACATATGTATATGTATATATATACATATACATATGTATATATATATATATATATGTATGTATATACATATGTATATGTATATACATATGTATGTATATATGTATATATATACATATATACATACATATGTATATATATATACATATGTATGTATATACATATGTATATGTATATATACATATATATATACATATACATACATACATACATATATATATATGTATATATATACACATAAACATACTTTGTTCTATAGTCGACTTGACACGATGGTGATAATCAGAAGACGTACCTGTAAAATGGATTTAATTAGGTCTCTGTCTCCTTGAGTACTTACTAATACTCCTTCAGACTTCATAAGACCTTTAATTATTGACGTCATCCCACTCTTTAACCTGCAGATTCTAAATATCATAAACCAGCTGAGTTTAACAAACTTTTCCCCCAAAATATGTCGATTGCTTTTATGAAGGAAAATAAGATTTAAATTGTAACGTCATCATCGTCGCTCCTCTTCCTCATGGCAGTGAACCCTCGTCAGGTATTTCTTTCATCTCCTGTGTTTATTCGTCCCTGTGCACTTTTATTCTGTTTAAAATTCTAAATCTAGATTTGAGATAATATCTCTGTGGTGTGTTCATGAACCTCTCAGCACAGAGAGGGTTCTTGTTTTATCCTCAGGGAAACTTTCAGGTTGAGCCGACAGATAAAACCAACGCAGACGTTACGCGTTCAGAAAGACGATCTCATTACTTCAGTGCAGACGAGAACAAGAGACTCCGTCTGCCGGGAAAATCAGCTCGTTTGTATTTTTAGTCTCAGACTCAAACGATGGTGAGAGTTCACATCTCCCCCGCTGAGAACAGACACGACTGTACATGTGCGACACATGGGAACACGTTGAACACGAGTAATCGGTCTGGTTTAAGTCTCTCTGGTTCTCTTATTGTTGTTCTGCATGTCGGTCCAGTTGTGTTTAGACAACTTCATGTAGAAAGGTCACATGTTACCTTTAATCAAACATCCAATGAAAGGTAGACGAGTAACCTCTGACCTCGCTGTAATAACCACCGCGGACGGACCCAGATCCTCCAGCAGAGACCGGTCCACCGCGGACAGACCCAGGTCCTCCAGCAGAGACCGGTCCACCGCGGACAGACCCAGGTCCTCCAGCAGAGACCGGTCCACCGCGGACAGACCCAGATCCTCCAGCAGAGACCGGTCCACCGCGGACAGACCCAGATCCTCCAGCAGAGACCGGTCCACCGCGGACAGACCCAGGTCCTCCAGCAGAGACCGGTCCACCGCGGACAGACCCAGATCCTCCAGCAGAGACCGGTCCACCGCGGACAGACCCAGATCCTCCAGCAGAGACCGGAATGGAATGAAAGTAACGGAACAAAGTCGACAGTTTCAGTTCTTACTTCAGCACATTTCAGTTTATTGTACAATCAGGTTAATTCACACCGAGCGGTCCATTGGATCATTGAAACTGGCCTCAACATGGAAACATCGTTAACACCTTCACAGACTGAAGGCCGGTCGGGTTCTTCAAGTTGCATCAAAATATGTACAGATAAAAAACATTACAAATCTTATTGAAAGACGAGTTGCAGCCGGAGAGAGAAAGAGAGGCGACAAGTGACGATGAAATGTTAAAAAAGAAAACATAAAACAGTGTGTGTGTGTCCAGCACACACACACACACACACACACACACACACACACAGAAGAGGAGGCTTGAGGACTGTGGCTGTGTTGTTTCACATGCACGCTCACAAATGTTCAGATCCGTGGTTACAGCTTCAGAGACGGACGGAAAGAAAAAGATCTCCCAAAGAGGGTTTTTATTTTCTGCCACAGCAGCCGGCGTCACACAGACCGGCGTCACACAGACCGGCGTCACACAGACCGGCGTCACACAGACCGGCGTCAGGCTGCCAGCCGGTGTTTTGGTTGCCAGCGCAGTGACCTCGTCCGGAGGAGGCGGGGCCTCCGGGGCTACGAACACTTCCACACACACACGGCCAGACTCCCTCCGAAGAACATGTAGAGCAGGTTCTTCACCTCGTGCGTCACCTCGAAGCCGAAGCCTTCTCCGATCACCACGTGCCACGAGCTGCCG